>BPLR01006341.1:0-63555 GCA_021605095.1 Caerostris extrusa
CCCCAAACATACAGGAGGCTACTTCTACCTCTTAATAGCTACTTTATTTAACAGCCATTGCTACAATTCAACAAATTACAACTGTATACTCTTTTGCATTTTAAACGCGATTCTTAGTATAGGTTAAACACTTTGATGTTGCAAATGCTACTTCATCCCTTGATAGCTACTCTTATTTATCAGAGAGTGCTCCAATTCTAAAATTACAACTGTATACACTTTTGCATTTTGAAATGATTTCTAGTAGTTAAATGCTTTGATGTTACAAATTATATTCTTTTCATCAATAAAAAAAAAACATCGTCAAACAGTTTTTTTATACTGATCCCGATAAATAATAATATATTTTGATGCCTACCAGATGGCAGCATGCTTTTTCTTAATGTGGAACACTGAGACACTCTGTCGCCGTAACTCCGGGAATCGGGAAAACAAACTGTCTCTTCCAATTCGATTCAGTAGTAATTCATTTCGACGCACAGATGATAACACAGCTGGAAAGAGAGGAAAAAATAAAAGTGGGAAAATAAATAAATAAATGAATGAAAAGCGGAATCGGATTTTTCCAAATCGGAAGGAGCCTGCTCGCTCCTGTGGTCGAAGTCGTGTCTTGTAGAATGCCAGAAACGTCATCTCGATTTTCCCATCCACTGAAGAGTAATTTATTCTGACGTGGATTGATGTAAAAATTGGATCCAGCCGGGAATTCGGATCGAATTTTTTACCCGAATTCTGAGGCAGTGACTGGGTCAAAAGTTGCGTCTCACCAGGTGTTATGAGGAACGAGACGGAATGAATCGATTCTTTGAGTACAAGAAATTGTTTCGTCTTTTTTCCAGAGAAAGAAAGAATCGGAAATGTGGGGAGAAAAATAATTTCGGAATAATTTCTTGTTTCTGATAAAGGAAAAAATGTCATAACATGTATAAGCTTGTCTTTTTACTTTTATAAGTATAGGATTTTGAAGTACATTTGTTGTGAGTTATTTGACATCATAATTTGTTTATGCAATTGGGATATGTGTATATAAAATCACCAGTAAAAACTTTGTTAGGTTTGTTACCAAACTAAAACCCTTTTTTGTTACAAACAAAAACCTTAGGTTTGTTTGCTATTTTATTGCAGAAGTTCGATGAAATGATTAAACACTTCTGATGGAATTTTTCCTTCTGAATTTGGTACAGAATTAGCAGATAAGAACTCAGCTCTGCTCAGCATACAACATACAAATCATACATGCCTAAAAAGTTAAATGTAATTAGTATATGAATAATGAGTGAAATATAAGTTGGAATGGGAGATAAATGTTATATACGAGTGTGAAATTGTTATAAGGTAAAAAAATGCGAAAGAATAATAATAATCACTTTTAGAACCAAAGTAAAAGTTTGAATGAAAAATTTCCATGGCAGTAATTCTTCCTATGCCCCACTTAAACTATTTCTAGCAGTCATAGATCAGTTCTAAAAGATATTGAGGTGTGCGTAGCTGTCCAGTAATGATGCCTGCCATTATTTGACGGAAAATGATGTTTTTCTGGTGGAAATGAGTTCCAAGTTCTCTATATCGTAAGTCATCATCGAGAATCAATATTCAGTCTGAAGCGGGATTCGCATAGGAACATCACATTGTCCCAAACTTTAGAACTAATGTTCAAAATGTAAACGAGTGAGTTTATCAGCAAACGAGATGGGAATGCAAACAGTTGGGAGCGTGGCATATAAACCAACTTGATTGAATCTACTGTATGCAGTTTGTCATACAACAGGTTTTCATCATTTGCCATCTCCTGTACGCAGTTCATCATTCTTGTGGCAATTCTTGAGTGCCAAACAGAGTTCTGTGGCCCAACTGTTCCTCTTTGACTTCGTATACTTAATGTCAGATATCGATCTTCGCGATCGGGTGTAATCTTGACCACCTGGTACTGGTCGTCGGTTAATTTTAACTCGCACTTGACCCTGCCACAGTTTTTACCTCTGTTTGTGATCGCAAAACTATTTTCAACATTCCAACGATTCTTCCTTGTAAATATCTCCAGTTGTCATCTAATACTGCTGTAATTCGACTCTAACGACATTCGTTCGCAAATGAGTTGCGCGAAAAACCTGCTTTTAAATGTTTATGCCACGTGAGACAGTTTCTCCATATATTGAAATGAGCATGACGACAGCAATTGAAAAGTTTTACATAAAATGGTGTTCCCCTTTCAACAAATGATTCATCACAATGATTTTGAACACTTTTATCAATATTTACTCACATTTTCACAGTATATGAATTATGCTTAAATTTTGTACATCAGTAAAATAAAGCATTTTTGTTTTGGTAAATTTCATTAGTAAATAATAATCGATAAAAAGGAAAATATCATTTGCAAATTGTAATAATATACTTATTCTCAATAACTATTTATAAATAAAAGGAATTAGAGTAAAGTATAAATAATATAATAAAGTATGTCTAAATCAAAAAAAAAATTCCCATTAAAAATAAACATTACATATCGAAAATTTATCATTTTAACTTAAAAATTCTCAATAAAAAATCTATAGATTAAGCTATCACAATACCAGATGGTGTCAGGCACAAAATAAAGCTTTTGCTAATCTAAAAAAAAATAATCTTCAAAAATTTTCAACTACACATCAAATAAAAATTAATTCAGTGAAAAAAAAATCAGATGTTGTAAAATGTCTTGATGAAATAAGCAAATCTGAATAGATAAAGTGTATTATTAGCATATATATCATATGGTCATATTGAAATTGCCACAACACCGGCCATTTGTAGATTATTCTATGTCTTGAAATTTGTTAGGGGTACCATTATAATTAGAGGAAACATTCCACCAAACAAATAGTTCTCAAAATGAAACTGTGGTGCTATGGAATGCTGAAAGTCTTATAATAAATATGCCACTGAATTCCGGTGGCGAAACTAAATTAAAACATTATATAGTAGACATTTTCCAGTTTATGTTAAAAGCATCTTACTGTTCCTATGAATGAGAAGTTGCATTTTATGCCATTGCTGCTAGAATTTATATTATATACTGTTAGTAATGGTAACTGTATTATGTGTAGTTGACATTAGGAATTGCCTTCCATACGGTTGATGCTTGAAATTGCATCACGTGTTGTTGGTACTAGGAATTGCATTTTATGCTGTAGGTGATTGATTTACATACTATACTATTGGTGCTTTTGGAATTACATTTTGTAGGTATTTCATTCTGGGACATGCTGATATCTGAAGTTGACTTACTAGATGGTGTTTCTATCTTGGCTACTTAAAAAGACATTTAAACGTGGAATGCGTTGAACTTTCCTGTGAACATAATATGTTGGATTATAAGAAATTATTTGCACACAATGAAATTTCTGGATCATAAGAAAATTAGTGCAAAGAACATGAAGATTTAAATATTGAAATAAAGTAATAATAATGGTTCACTCCTTGTTTCAATTATTGAGCTTTTTAATTTATATGCATTATAAATCTAAACATTGTAAATTGATTATTATATTTGTGACTTTTAGAACATTTTTTCATGAATATAATTCCTACCATAAATAATATTCCTACGAAATTTCTGCTGGTAAATTATTCTAGCTATAGTTACGTTATACTAACTATAAATAGCTATATATAGCTAGTTATATACTATATTAAATTATTATTATTCTAGTTATTCTAGCTATAGTGACCGGAGTGCCTAGCGCTCTGGCTCTCTGTTCTCAGGTTTCGGCTCCAAGCCCGGTTGTGCCATGGATATTTGTAGTGGTTCGGAATCCACTTTTGTGGTGTAGGTCCCGGTCTCATACGACCGTAAAGTGTAACAGAGCCCATTAGACTTCTTTCTCACCCACATCCTTCCAAACTGAAAAGGAGCAACTCAGTCACTTTAGCACAGTTGTAGTAGCAGTAGCTATAATGTAGAGTTATAAATTATCTCTTAATTTGAATATAGTTATAGCCCCCCCATATATGTTAAAGAAACATTTATAAATAATTTCATTTAAAGAGAAAATTGAATATCACTTACTGGAAATACCTAAAGAAAAATGAGCTTTTTTTCTTACTTTTATTTATAAACGAGATAGTTTCTTATACGACCTTAAAGATCTATAATAAACGTCTCATTTAACTGAATATTCTTCCAAATAAGATTTAATAAAGTTATGTTTCACGAATTAAAATTATCCAGAAAGACCGTTTCCTGAACGAACTAAAGTAAAAATCTATGGTCTTTATTTCTTCATTTTCCAAGCAGAATGAAAGCAGGTTCTTTAAACCAGGCAAACTATTCCAAACCATTTCCTTTTATCGGGGACATCAGTTTTGACCACTCGAGCAGATCTTGAACTGGACAAAATTTCTAATCCGATTAAAGCGCCAGAATAAAAATCTGAGTTAAAACGAAAGGGGGTATAAAGAAAAAAGGAGATAAAAATAAATAACGAGCAAAGAGCCCAGATCTTATAGACGGAACAGAAGGGAAACGAAAGAGAAATAAAAAAAATGTGGAATTTCCAAGCAAACAAATCTATCACATCCATAAAAGTTTCACGAAGCTCGAAATAAAAAAAGAGACGTTGCGAAAAAGAAAAAAAAAGGAACTCTTGTCTTTCAATTCCGAGAAAGGACTTCTGAGAAATAAAAGGAGTCTCCAAGTTGGAGACATCCTGTACATCACCACTGGCAATCAGTGTAATCGCATTTAAATTAAGAGACGTCCGTTTAGGGAGGAGGGCAGCTGAATCTGCATTTGAAATAAGGCCTGAGTAGTACAGTCGTGAAAGTTTCAGTTCCAACTAGAATTTAGTGAATTAAACAACAAATTAGTGTTTTATTATTCGACAAATAGCGACGCCATCGAAAATGTACGCTGAGTGAACAAGTTATTACATACATTCACATTTGATTAATATGAAGATAATACAAATTTCTCAGATCATAGGAAGACAATCTTAAATAAAAAATTTTACATACACTCAAACCTAATTTTGTTTGCGTATAGGAACAGAAAATATATATTATTACTTAAAACAGGTTTGAATGCAATTTTCTTTTTTATTTTTCTTCTTATTATTATTTCATTTTATTTATCACTTTTTATGGGCAATTTATTTTTATATACTTCATAAAAATGATACAAAATTGCACAACTTGGTCAAAAGAGGTCCACATGAAAAGAAGTTTAAATGTAATATTAAAATAAAATTCTAATTTTTCTGAAAAGATGCTATTGTTGCTGATATTTCTTCTGTATATAAAATAATAATAATAACAATAATTCAGACCATGGGTATTTTTTGAATGGGATGTGTTTGATATGTTCGAATACATAAGGCATAAATTTTTTCATTTTGTTAGCCAATGGGCATTCATACGAAGTTAATAAACTGTTATTAATTTGATTGAATAAGTTATTAGATATATTCACATTTGATTGATATGAAGATAATACAAATTCTTTCCCTCAGATTGTAGGAAGACAATCTTGCATATAAAAATTGTTACAAACACAGAAAACAAGTAAGTAATCGAAATGCAAAGAGTTAATAGTGGTAATTAAAAAATAATGTAATCAAAACAAATTGATACCCAATTGTTTGATAGCAGCGAATAAGTTAATTTTCTCATTAGCACCATTTTTAATTTTATTTGTATTATTTTATTTTTATGCTACCATTCGTTATCTTAATTTTATATGCGTAATGCGAATGTTATTATAATTGACTAATTATTTTATTATTTCAAGTTTCAAGATGTTTTAGTTACAGTATTTTTATTTATTAAGGTTCAAAATAGAAGCAGATATATACATAAAATAAAACACAAATTTTACTATAACTGAGTAAGTCTTTAAAAAAAAGTGTGGTAGGATAAATAAATTTGGAAAACACTCTATTACAACAACGTTATCTACATATCTATTACTGAAAGAATTGAAAGGACGATTTATTTCACTGATTCAAGGAGCAAAATTGTAGTAAACTGTATCTTTTCTATCTGTGAAAAAAAAAACCATAAATGAAGCATGTTCTTACAACTGTTTCCAAGAAGGAAAATAGAAGGCTGATTTCAGTTTTATTGCAGACAGAAATGCAATAGCGAAAATTAGAAAGTGTGAGACAAAGGATCAAAGTTGACGAATTGCTCAATTAATTCCTGGATCACTATTCAAATCACATAGAGTCAGTAATTTATATCTGAGCACTGTCCGACGTAAGTAGAGTCAGTAATTAATTTTTTGACCACTAAAGATCCAAAAAAGAAAGTGATTCAATCCGGACCACTATTTCACCGAAGTAGAGTCAGTGATTTATTCTGATTACTTATCAGCGTTTACTATCTACCTTCACAGACATTTACTTTCACTCTTGGCATTTTTAATGGGAAAAAGAAGTGCGTCTTTACTCATCAAGACGGTTTTTAAGAAATGTTGAAAATAAAAAAACATATCTTAATCAAAAGTAAATATGTATTTAAAATATTTTTAAAATAATTTGAAAGAGATATAAAAAGAATATCTTCTCCAAATGAAAATAAAAATTGTTAAAAACTATTAATATTACCTATGAGTTAAATTCAGATGATATACTATAGTATTATTAGTGATGAAAAATTACAATTACTGTATTACATTAAAATTATAATATATATCATATATCATACATACAATTATTTGTTATTAGTAGAAAAGCGGAATAGATAATGACAATTTCAAGAAGATGCCATGCTTTCTTGTTATACACACTTAATGAGAATGAAAAACCAATAATCAGTATCTTGCCAGATTTTGTTGCAAATTTATATAATATATATTTTAAGTGAAATGTCTTTAAAATAGTTCTTTGTGTTTGTAAACGTTATGAATTAGACACCCGTATTGAACAAGAAATGAATAACTCCTATACGTTACAAAAGTATTATTTAATACCGTATGATGTGTTCAACATGCTCAAGCCAATGAATCAAGGCGTAGAAACGAAATCGCTACAAACAAAAAATATTTTCATGTATTATAGGTTGGGCCTCGAAATAAATTATTGCTGATTTTCGAATAGGAAAATACTTATTTTTCTTATTCCCAAATATACGAAAGTGTCTCGAAGATTAATTTATTACGCAGGAATTATCTTGTATGGTTCAAAACATAGATATGTTATTTTATATGTATCGTCTTCCTTTTGAGAGTATGAATCATGCTATGATGTTTTCTACATATCAAAACTAAGTATTATAACATCAAAGTTTACAAACAAAAATAGAAGTCGTATTTCAAATATAAATCCATCTAAATATGTCACATTTTACAACCTCATCGATACTTGATATATATATATAAATGCGACATATAAGGTACTGCATGCGAATACTAAAAGTTTAATTCGATAAGCAAAAATAGGGTTCAAAATATAGGTATGTTATTTTATATGTATCGGGATCCTTTTTCGAATGGGATTGATGTTTACCTATTTATTAAAATAAGTATTAATAGCATCAAACTAAGATATAGGTTGGGTTTCAAATACAAAATACGTGTAATCATGTCGCATTTTGCAACAGTATACGTGTTTTGAAATGAATTATTACTGAAACGAATAGAAATAGAAGATATGTTTTTGCGTATCTTCACACAGGTAGCATCTCCGAAAATGCCATTTATTAAGACTACAATGTTCCTTGTGATAAAAATATGTTAGAATCTAATACTTTGTGATGATTTTAGGTGATCAAAATGTATTCATAACATGAAAAGTTCTGAATCTATAACAAAAATCGTGTTTCAAATGCAAAAGGATATAGGCTGATAATTTGCTGCATTTGAGAAACATTACCTTAGATTTGCATGTCAAAGAAAGCGTGTAATGTACTTTTGAATTTGGGAAAATAGCTTTATTGCAAACTAGCAAACTAAAATCAATACTTGTTTCTACAAACACACAAATATATTGTAAACGCCTTTTCTTATATTCTTTTGGGACTGAAAATAATCATTTTCAGAATCGATTGATATAAAGTGTTTTCTTAGACATTTCAGATAAATCTGTCTTATTTAGAATTTATGAAAACCACAAAACAGCGGATACTATTTCTATTGAAATATTAACCAAACTAAAAGATTTCTGTTTTCATTGTGGAACATGTTTTTACTGCTTCAAATACCAAGAAACGATATATTGGAACTTTATGCTCAATTTCAACTGGTAGTTTTATATTTATTTGGTTATTTCTTAGTTTTTATGTTTAAAAATACTTTCCATCTTTCAATTTTATACGTTTTTAAATTTACTTTATTACTTTTTGTTTATTTTTGTTGCCTTTTATGAAGAAATTTGTAGGGACATAAGATTGAAATTTTTGTACCTAAGAATATTTCAATTCTGTAAAGAGTTGTAGTTGGAATCCAATGAATTCATCCGTTACAATCATTTCCCGGCCTGACTGGACAATTGGCTAGCTGTCTCTCCTTCGGTGTTTCAGGTTCGAATCCTGACGTTGGCATGGATGTTTGTTGGTGGTTCGTAATTAAAGTTAAACTGTAGGCCCCAGTCTGGTTAGTCTAAAGTATGCGCAAAATGACAAATCAAACTTGCTGTCATTGCTTTAAGAAATGAAGAGAGATGATGGTGATTTAGACAGCTCTTGTAAGAGTGTCATACAATGATACTAGGACTGATACTTAAAGGCTAAAATGATATTTAAATAATGTATAATATTTAATATATTGTAAAAATATATATTATTGTATAATTAATACTTGATACTTAATGATACTTAAGTTTTCTTCCATACAACATCAAAACATGAAGCAACTAACACTAAATGTTCCACTGAAAGTAATGTCCTCCTATCATTACCAGTTGGGCCGGCTATACTTCTATCGATTAGAGATCTTGGAATACAAGGATTTAAAAAGTTTAACTCTGGAATCGCATTTAACTGTTCATTCAGTTACTTTGAATAACTTTGAGATTTCTCTACTCGCATTGAAGTGGTAACATGGGCATCGTATTTGCAAGAATGCTCGCATAAAAATCCAATTCTAGTGGTTGTTGCAGTCGTTACTTTGAGAAACGAAGTTACTCATTAGTGATTGTAGTTTGTTAGTGATCGTTTCTTCACCGTAAAAAATAAAAATACAGGACATCTATCCCTATAAGTTCTCCCGGAATGCAATGATACTTTTATCTCACCCATCAGTGTTGGTGATATACATAACTGAACACATGAGGCCTATCGATGTAAAACAATAAAAATATTTTAACAACTGTTTATTCAGTTTCTTTGAACAAGTAATGAGATTTCTCAACTCTCAGTGTAGTGCTAAAATGCTCAGCAGATTTGTCAGAATACTCATGTACAAATACAATGGTGGTGACTGTCTATTTCAGAAACGAGGTGATTCATTGGAGATTGTAACCACGTGTATTTACATGAGGCCCATCGATGTACAAGAACAAAAATATTTTAATAACAATATATTCAGTATAACTGAAAAAGTAATGGGATTTCTCATCTTGCAGTGTAGTGGTAACATGGAAGTAGGATTTGCAAGAATACTAGCGCACAAATCTTATGGTGGTGGCTATTGCATTGGTAATTGTAACAACGGGTATTAGCATGTTTCAAATTTTTTTACCATAAAAAAATTACGTGAATACAGGTCATTTATTCCCTAAAAGTCACTCCGGAATGAAATGATGCTTTTTCTCACGTCATTAGTCGATTGTTGGTGATACAATATAGCTGAAACACTAGGTTCATTCATGTACAACAACAAAAATTGTAACATATTAATAACTGAAGCTTGATAACTTTTGGTCAATATCTCTTAAACATTAAAAAAAGAAATTTTATAAAATAATTTTTCGAAAATAAGAAAATAATTTTTTTATTATATATTCATGCAAGAATCGGAATTGATCCGTGTCCTGTCATTTCATGCAAATCGGAAAACTTTTTTAAATAATAATTAAAATAATAAAGAAAGAATGGTGTTATTAGTTGTTTTAAATTATTTTAATGACTTGCGCTACTACTACATTCATTGTCTGTAATACAGTTCATTATTATACAATAAGACTATGCATTAGCTGAACTCCAATTGAATGTCTAGACAATGTGTATATTTCTCTAATTTAAATATCGCATTATTACAAAGGCAATCAATTTCATTTGATATTTAATTAGGATATCATCTTATGATCACAGTTTATAAATTCGATTAAATACTTGATGGTATTGTTAAAATTAGGCTTCTTGTATTCATACTGTGCTAATATTTCCATTTAATCTTTTGCAAACAGCTTACAAATCAACATAAAATTTTAATTTCATTTAAAAATTTCAGTATGAGAATTTAATTTTATAATAAAAATCAATATAATTTGCATGGTAATAGAAAAATTGGATATTATTCTAGTGGATCTAATGTTCAAATTCATAACTGAATTTTTAATTAATTTAATTTCATTATTATCTAAAATCTTGAAATCTGACAAAAAATGTGAGAAAAAGAAAAGATGTCGTATTGAGACAATTGTAAAAAGATTGAGTTATATAGTTTCTATGTAAATTGTTTGGTTAAAAATATATCGCTTTATGATCTCATGGGGATCAAAACGACCAGGTAATAACACTTTGGGTTTCAGTTCTAGACAGGTCGATTTGAAGCCAGACAAATCGAAAAAACCGTAACTATTCAATATTTTACCATTCCATCGAAGTCTCAAAAACTACAAATAACAAATGTAATATGTGTATCTAGGCCCATTTTTTTTATTTGTTTGGTTTGATTTCAATATTTTAAAGAACTAACCTATTCATTCTTTTTAATAAGATTTATATGTACGTTCCAGCATAACATTTAGTGTCTTTTATATGTGTATGGTCCGGGATAACAATTACTATATTCTAAAATTTTAATTGCATTCTAATTTTTTTCACTAAATTCACTATTCTTTTATCTGGTGTGTTGTAAAAAATCACGAAAATGTTTTAGCTGTTTATTATTTAATTAAACAAAAACTTTATTTTGTAGATGTTGTCATCTGGTAGTGTGATCACATGGTCTATATTTTTTATTACTTTAGAAATTTACTCAAATTTAAAATGATAAAGTTTATGTTAATTTTATATTGCATTCTCTATGTAATTTATGTAAATTTTTATATTGAACCCAAATGCCTTCACATGTAGTTAAGCCTTGTCGGAAAATAATGAATTAGGTCACTTGATAATCAATGCCGTCTGATCATGACTTTTTCCCTTTATATTTTGACTAATATTTTTGTGATGTCACACCCATTGAACCGAAATTGAATCCATTTTCAGGCCACTCTTGCAACAATGCATTTTTTAAGGAATCTTTACTCATTTGTCAAGTCCAGGTTCACATGCGTTTCGATGAATGACATCTGCTGACTGAGATGGTATCTGTGCAGTACTTTTAAAGGGGATAATATTTTCATAATCTTCGCGTGTGTGTATTGTAGATAGTTTTTTGGCTCTAAGCTGGTTTCCAAATTATAAACTTTTAACAGATGTCTGCACACAATCTTGCAATAGTTTTTTATATTCGAAATATCATCGTATTTCAATGAAATTAATTTCCCAACACCAGCAGCCGGCACTGACCTCCAAACCAGGACTCCATCATGATTCACAATATAACGACAACTAGCAACGACATTTATAACTTTTAATTATTTGTTTCAATGCTGAAAACTTTTCCCGCGTTCTACACTTACGAAAAACATTTATTTACTCTCAATAGTAAAAAAGGACAGATGTACAAAATCATAAATTTTAAATGGATGCAACCAAAATTTAGCTATTTTCTTTGATTTGATCTGGATACTAAATTTCTTCTCAGCAAACTCTGCCATTCAAATGCTTAACTACGGAATTTTTTCAAAACTCGTTAACAAACACTCTTACTAGTTATCGCCGCAACATATTTTGTTAATTAAGAAGCTGGCAATGTCTCATTTAATATCATTTTCCTCATCAATTTTCGAAAACATTTCGATAATTTTAATCCAGTAGCAGTCCATGTTAAAAGGTACGAGTTGTTAAAAATATATTTAGTGTATTCCTCGAGGTTAGTATTATCAATTTTGATTAAAATTACATCTATAAATTTTGAACACCAATTTCCTATCTTGGAATCATTTTAACTGGAAACAATAATAATACAAATTTCTTAGCGCATATTCAAAATTACCTTTAGAATTATGAAAATGTTTTTTGGTTCCTGCTTAAGTAAAAGTGAAATCGTGTGACAAACAAGTGCCTTCCTGTATGTAGATTTTTAAAATTTTTTGTACATATTCTAGAAAATAAATTGATTTTTGTTATTTACTTTAATAAAATATAAAATGTAACATTGCAACGTTGAAAAATTAAATAAAATGTAACTTTGCAATAAATTTAGTTTTTCAAGAATATTTTTAGTTCTTAAATCTCGTTATTTTGATGGATATTGATTTTTTGTGAATGATTTTATGTACATATTTTTTCAAAATTTATTTTATTTAGAATCAGATATTCAGGAAAACATTTGTTTTACTATTCGCCAAACGTTAATTTACAATTTTCCCCCGTTATTTTTCTTATAAAATTTACCAAAACTAAAAGTTTTTTATTGTCTGAAACTAAGCAGATTAGGGCCATATCTGCTAGTTATATATTAAAACTGCCCATTTGCAGAATTCCAATTGAAATCTCTAGGCAACGCTTAGATGTATTTTGATACAGATGCATTTTGCTAATTAAATGTCATGTTATTACAAAGTAGACGATTTTAATTGGTACGTAATTGGAACATCCCTTGATGATACTGTTTAGAAAGTCATGCAATCCACAATTATTTAATGAATCAGAACGTTTCAATTAATACTCAGTTGTGAAAATAATTGCTCCATTAAATATTTTGATGCATTTGATAGAATTTGATTGATTTCATTCTTACGGTGCTAATATTGAACGTTTATTTTCGTAAATAATAATTATACACAAAATGAAATATTAATTTTATCATTAAATTTAGGTATTAGGATTTAATTATTTTATTAAAATCATTGATATTTTGCAGGATTACAAAAAATGTATAATCCTTTTCAGATTTCAAAGATAGTTCATTTTAATTGATTACATTTAATTAACAAATGAATTTTATTATTTACAAAACTTCAATCATAAAATCATTTTTTAAAACGGATAATGGATCTACTTAAATATTCAAAATGTGTAATTTATTTAATGCAAGGATATATGAGAAAGCATTACCAGTGGTGCAAACTCAACATCTAAAAATTTCATTTCCTTATCAATTGGTGATTTTTTTTATCAACCACTAGGTGTCAGAATGTTTTTAAATCAAGGATAGTCACATTTGAACCCAGCATGCAAAGCTAAATCGAAAGTTTTTGTTTCTATAATGCCGCGGATAGGGAAAATAAATTCAAAGGTTAAAAAGTCTTTCCGTTGTGTTCCAGGAGGAAGGACAAGCGGCGGATTCTTCAGGTGCTTTCCTTGGGTGCTTGTGAATGTCCGTGCAAAATTAAGGTTGCAAGATGGATGCAGTCTGCAAGTCCCCGTGATTACTGAGTAATGCTGAATTTGCTAGTTATCATTTATTTGTAGTGTCAAACAACCGCAGGTCAAGTGTCAGGCATTAAAAACAACTTTTAAACGCAATTGTTTGGTTTTTTTGTTTGTTTGTTTGTTTCTACAGTTTCTATCTTCAATCAACTTACAACTTACAACTACTGTAATTCTGATAACCTTATTTTGATATATTTGATAAGTTATGTAAAATTACGCAAATATTTTTTTAAAATTCTGTAATGTTTTTTAAGTAATTTGTTCTCTTAAATTAGATTAGTTTGAGATGTCTTCCCTATTTTCCCAATTTTGTTCATCTTTTCCCCTATTGATTTTTTTTTTTACCAAAACTACATATTTTTTACAATTGTTCTTCTTATTTGATGTTCGATAGTTACATTTGCACATTCTTATTATTTTTGTTATTTGATTTGTTCTTAATTACATTTTTGCATTTGTTATTATTATGTGGGGGCCGTTTGAAAAATATTATATAGAGTAAATAGCAATTGGTTCTTTAAAGACTATACTATAATTTTTGTAAAGTATGTAAACTTTTTTTGGAAGTGGCATGCCATACTTACGCTGTACTAAAATCATGATCAAACATAAAGAGCTTTGTCAAACATTTTGGTGTTTTAAAATGTTCAGTACATACCACCACTTAGACATTCCGAATCCTTTGAGATGAAATTAGGGTTGAAACTTCCATTTTCCTTTTGAAAATTAAACATGACTTTCGTCTCCGAAAGTGATGTCAAACAGAATGCATCATCGCTTTCAGCACTTCAATTAAAACTTATACGCTTTCTGAAATTTAAGTGATTGTTGTATTGAACGTTGAACAGAATAATAATTGAATTTGTACTTAGAAATGTCGAAACATAGATCAGTAATTTGATAAAAGCGATCCAACATCGATTCGTAGTTTTGCTAAATGGCGCTTTTGGAAGTACGTTTTGTTTGCTTTTAAGCTCATTTGTTCTGTGTCTTTCTTGTTATGATGGAAAAGTTAAACTTCCACTTAATGAATAAAACGAAATGTTTGAGAAAATAATACTTTGTAAATATGGTGACTGAATTGTCAATGCAATGGACGGTTGGGTGTTTGAGTTTACTAAAATGTTGAAGATAATTACTAATGAATTCCATCTTTAGAGATGGAAGGAAATGGAAAATATGCATTAAATCAATTATTTATTTAGTTATTTTACGTTGTTTATTAAAATGCAGCAAATTCTTACCATGAATTTTAACGGTATGATTAAAATAATTGTTTAATTTGAAGGAAATTTTCGTTTATTTATGACTGTAAATATTTTTTTGCTAAATTATCCAAGATTAACATACTTTTCATTCATTCAAAGCAGTTTAAAATAATGTTAAATAACCAAAAAAATTTAGGGACTATTTAATTCCTTTGTAAAACAGTTCAGGTATGATTTATAAAATAATAATAATAATACAAAATAGTAAAAAATAAATTTATAAACAGTTGTAAAACAAATCTATTCTGAAAAATTAAAAATAAAATATTAAAGTTTATCAAAATATTTATACCTTTTTCTAGTTTGAGAATGTCCAACTATTATCCAGCTCGTGGCCTAGTAGTAACGCACGCAGCTTGCTTGTAAGAGAACTCAGTATCAAATCCACTCATTGTAATCCACTATCATCCAATCATTACCCTTAAAAGTCTTCCCAGAAGGCAATGCCCTCCTTTGGTGAGCTGTTTATAGTGTGCGTAAGAACAAGAGATCCGGGGCCTGAATGGCCGAGTGTCTGGTGCTCGGTGCCATAGGTGTTGGGTTCTTGTCCCTGGCCGTGCCATGGATGTTCGTAGTGGTTCGAAATTAACTTTACGTCATATGTCCCAATCTCACATGACCGTAGAGGGCCAAAGCCAAGTCAGACTTCTACCTACGGGTGCTCCATCACGGAAGAACAAGACTCCTTTGGTTCAACCATGAGTTCATACGTTTTCGAGGGCTTGGTTTAGATGTCTACTAAGTGGAATAAGAAACAACAACGAGAGGTTCATCAAATGAATAATGAAAAGTTCAAAATCAATGAAACAATTCCAAAAATAATCTAAATCCCAAAGTCCAAAATCCATCAAATGAACCATGGAACTTAAAAAAACAGATGAGAATTCGAAGCATTTAAATAACGACGAGAACAGTGGGGGATTAGTTTGTTAATACCTGAAGAGAAAGCGGCCTAATGGCCAATTGGCTAATGCTTTTTAATTTTGGTGCTTCAGGTTCGAATCATGAAGCACCAAAAAATGTTTATTAGTGGTAAAAAAAAATAAATGTGAAATAAATGTTTATTAGTGGTAAAAAAATAAATAAATGTGAAATAAATGTTTATTAGTGGTTTGGAATCCACTTTATACTGTGGGTCCTGGTCTAATTATGGTTATTCCAACAACCCTAAAAAAATATTCTAATAAAGAGCTCTACAACAGTCTGCTAAATTGAAATTTTTGTCAGTTACTTTTTAAGTATTAATTTCACATTGACTATTTAAGCTAAGATGGGATTCGAACTCTTACCATTTCTTCAAAGCAGCAACAATTTCATCAACGAAGACACACTGATAATGCTATTAAATATTTTTTTGCATATTTATAATAGTTACTTATAATATTTATAGCGTAATAGTTAGTATAATAGTTACTATATAACATAATACACTACTATTTATAACATATTTATAATAGTTACTTATAAATTCTAAAAGTACGAACCTTTCTATTGACCTCATATAAGGTGGTATAAAGTACTATTGTACATCAAAATATTCGTTGCTATTTTCTTTGCAAATGTTAGTGAAGATTTTATTTTAGATGTCAAAATAAATATAAAATGTATTTTCTATTGAAGGTTAAGTTATTCTAAGACCATTTTATCAAAATCTCTTTTACAACAAATGAATGACTATTTTTATTCATGACTTAAAAAACGAAAACTAGTGAATAATAATAAAATTATATATATATTATCCTTCTCAAAAAAAATCATCATCAGTAATAAATAAAGTAGTAATTTCAGATGCAAAAGTAAAACATCAACAAAAGAAAATAGAATCTTATAAATTAGTACTACTTGGATATTTCCATTGAAAGTTGCATTTGAATTCTATTTTAAGCAGTGATAATTATTAAACTGAACTTAAGATTTTGCAATGAAAAAATTAATGAATAGTGTTGAGATAGAAAATACTAAATAATCAAAGCGAAAAGAAATAAGTAAGACATTTTATATTATTCGAAACCTACATTTTTCAAAATAATGCAAACATAAGAACTTCTTTTGAAAGTACTCTTTCTTTGTTTAATATATGAAAATAATTTCTAATGTTTTGCAAATTTGCTTTTTTCTACTAGATAACCAATAATTTTATATATTTAACTTTTGATATCTCAACATCATTTGCATTTGAAATTTTAGAAATGGAATAGAATAAGTAAAACTCATATTAGGATAATTAAGTTTTTTACTTTTTAAAAAAAAAGTTTATATTTCATTTGTATTCGTACAAAATAATATTTAGATTTAATTAAATAATTCTTAAAATGAAGCTTTCTTTCTAGTAAATTTATAAAGCATTTCATAATTAATTAAATAGTTTTTACAGCATGTATTTCCATATTCTTCGTAATATAAGCAGTTATGTAATCAGTCTTTGCTTAAAACATTATACTAATTCTACCAAAATATTATTAATGCACAGAATATAAAATTTAAAAAAACTCATTAAATATAAATATTTTTTTAATTTTAATTTCCCTTTAAACTATTTTATTTAAAAACTGTACAAGCTCAAATGATATGGATTTAATTTTTCATATAAGTTTTTAAATTTGACAAAATGAATATAATTTCAAACATTAATGCATTTTTCAGCCCCAAAAAATGGTTCATTTATTTAATTCTTTAAAAAATAAAGAAAAATTTATGATTTCAATGTTATTTTACATATTTTAGAGTGCAAAAGCATTAGTGATCCAATTACCCACTGCGCCAGAAATTGTTAATTTTTTCAAAAAATCTTTTTTTTTTTTTATTTTTCTAAGATAATTTTGAGGGTAAAATGTCGATAAAATTGTATAATTAAACGAAAACAATTTTGATTGAAAATCATTATTTTAATAATCAAAAAGATTATTCAAAGTAATTATCTTGGTTCAGATATTTAGTTAGGTTATGCATTGCTTATCATCCAAAATGCAACACCATAAAAGAAGTATCCAAACAGCATGGAATTTGCATCATGTGTATACCGTGATAAAATATGCAGATGATTGCCCTTTCATATATTTGCATATCATGGGCGACTGCGACGCCACTTAAAAAGGGAGGTTTGGTTTATCGCTCTACGGTCATTTTTTGCACACTTTAAGCTATTTAGACCGGGCCTACTCTTTAATGTGGATTCTGAACCACTAACTCAGTCAGTATTTGAGCCTGGTATATCAGCCTGTGTAAAAATGGAGGAAAGGAGGAGAGTTTGTTCAAATTCAGTAGGCCTCACAGCAAAAACAATAGCATGTTTATGGGTTCGAACGAGGCAAAAATCGTTGCATACAGAGATTGCGGATTATCCTTTTGAGAAATCTGTCATTGCATCAGATGTATCCAAGCAACACGCATGCGAATATGGAATCGTTTGGATGCAGAAGCGAATAAGCTGATCGACAGGAGTTATAGTAACCGCCTCCTCACACCACCCCACGAAAGAGACAGGCATACTGTGGGCAAGTCAGTGGTGGAGAGCACTGCCCCATCCTCAAACATATCACAGCAACCAATATCTGTAACACAATAACCAATGTTCTCACTCCCTCATCCTCATAGTACTCATTACCGATGTGCTTACCGACCGAAGCTATATCTCAGGAGTTTTGCAGCGTGTTCTCCATCCTTTCCTTCAGGGTTTACCTGTGACCAAGTTTGAACAGAATAATGCGCGACTGCAGTGTTCAAATTTGAACGCAACATTCAAACTTTCATCTTAGCCCACCATATTGCATTGATAGCCTTGCTGCCTTTCTCATCTATCGCCCAGTGAACATGTCTGGTCAATTATTAAAAAACGCCTTGTCTAGCATGTCACACCCGCGGGTACACCAGATAAACACTGGCTACATGTGGAGTCAACATGGCCTGACCCATTCCCAAACAATATGTCCAATCCAAAGTCTCTTTCACTCTTCCTCTTTGCAGCGATTATTGACAGCTGTGAAAGCATCACTCATAGTGGATTTTCTGGTCTTTCTCACCTCAAAGAACGATATATTTCAAATCAATTAACATATTGTAATATTTGGAATAGATGTGAATTTGATAAATCCTTTATTTTTCTTACATTCTGTAAGAAGAATAATGGATAAGTTTCAAGAACAAGGAATAAGTTTTTCTTCTTCTTGTGTTACATTTTTGGATGGACATCAGTGTTATTTAATTTAATATGAAATAAGATGTTGAATTTATGAAATAATCACATTTGGGAAACAGAATTTGGGGAATAATTTGAGAGGAATAAATAACCTTATATTTTGAATTTATTACCTTAAAATTACATTGATGGTCATTCGATGATAGCTAAAGTTTTAAGCTGAAAATCCTTGTGTGTTAGTTAAGGAGAAATAAGTGTTTCCCTTCAACGTTTAATCATCACATTTTTCAGTAAAAAATATCTTGTGTGTTTATTAAATAAGCAATCGTAATTTATGAATTAAAAATATTGAAGAATCACCTAATGAACAATTTTTATTGTTAGAAGAAGTATAAAAAGTTTAGGATTTACAAATAAATGTAAATATCTCTGTTAAAAAAACCTGCCTTTTTTAAATTTTTAGTTTTAAAATCCATAATATTTTTATATTTGCAATATTTTTATAGTCTTACAATATTAATTATCAAGGTTATATATTAATACAATTATTTCGTATATTAATTATGTCAAAAAAATCTTATGCTTTACATTGAGCCTTGTGTACCTATTGTGCATAATACGAACAGCCCACTGACAGTTTAATAAATTAGCATTGTCGTCCAAAATGCCTTTCGGGAAGTAACTGCTTCACATTTGCGTGTCTATTGGAAGAAAGATATTCTGACATTCTGATTATCGATGCGAGACGCTTATGCATGTCAAATTTCTACCAAAACATCTAATTTTTAAAAACAATGAATGAATAGGTCGGATTCTATGGAATCGAATGAGAACTCCTGCTCTATAATCAAGAATGTTTCCACTGAACAACAACGATGGGCTTTGTTTTGCACTTATTTATTCCACGAACAATACGCTTATGTGTGATGAAGGGAAGTATTTCCTTCCGGGCGTAGTTTTAGGGGTAACTGACCCAAATTTTTGAGTCGTTTGGGAGAGGAATGGATGCCATCATCAGATTTAAACCTAAAAGCTTCTGCTAACTAATTGTGCACGTACTTACTGTATCACAAATTATAATTTCAACCAGCTTATTAACTATCAACCGCATTTTCTGCAAAGCCCCGAGTAATTTCCAATATATTTATCACTTTCCAAAATAATGATTTATCAAATCATCAAAGTAATATTAATAAAAAATCTAACAATTTCATCAGTGACACACAATTACTGTGTTATAATATCGCATAAAATTTCAAAAGATTGAAATATTACCTACATGAAATCGCACCGTTTTAACTGATCAATAAAAGATACCAAAAACATATCACCCCTCCATAATCCATTGAATTTGTGTGTGTGAATCGCTATTAAAACTACATCTGACTATTATCAGCCCAGCAGCTTTGAAAGACACACACAGCCTGCAACATCTCTTACCCATCCGAACGGGAAATTCAATTCTGTTGGCCACTTCCAACACCATCCTATTAGCTAGTTTACATAACAAATATCATCACACGGATATCCATAATAAGAGGCTGGACGATCGATGGCAAATCAACGTAATGGTCATTTCGATCATGACCGCCCTACAACCGTAAGCTTGTGATAATGTTGCAGTCACGGCATTATCCGGCTAGAATATCTTCCCATGGTGTCCCGGATAACTAATTTTCGAACAGCAAGTTTATATTACCCTGGATATTTGTTTCCGAAAGGATATCGTAAAGTTATTGTAAAAAGCCTGTTCGTTTCTATGGGTTGTTTTCGTTTGTGATGTTAGGTCTTCAGCAAATGAGGTAATGAAACTGCCATTGAATTGTTGTGTATTGTTTGTTTCCAGGGATGTCTTTTGTATGCAATACGTGGATGAGATCGTATGATATCAGTTTATGCATAAATTCTAAACCCCGACTGAATTTTATAGTCAAAGAGACATTGTATTATATTTATTTTTAAGCCAATTGAATTAGAAATGCAAAATATATATTTTGATAAAAGTAAGTTTAAAAGAGTAATATTTTTTTCATATATGATTTACTTAAAGTCATTAATCCTATAAATATATAATATTATATATTTTTTCCTTAATCTGTAAATGAAATGGTTAATTTGTAAACTGATGTTTAACGAATTTGTGCTGTTTGCTTTATCACCATTAGCTCCATGAAATCCACTATTCTGTTGACAACTTTACAAAACCAACACCACTTCTGTGTATTAATGTAGGTCTGAACTAGTAGCTAACTTGTGACTCTGGCTATGTTAATCCTAATCTGCCTGCTGCCTTGTTTAACGTTGGACCTAAAGAAGATAAATTAGAAACCAACCAAACAATCTACCAACAAGCCAAATTTTATCGCTTTATTGCCATATTTGTTAATTTGCTATTATGCTAAATTTTGTTACGTTATCGATAAATTTGTTAATTTGCTATTATACTTAATTTTATCACTATTGACTAAATCGTTGCCCATAGTAGTAGTATATATATATAGGAGTAGTAGTATGTATACCAGTAGCAACGAACGCAGCTAACATGCAGGAGGAATCAGGAGTAAATCAGCTGGTAGTTTGCTTTCAGAAAAAGAGGTTTGGGTTATTTTTGGGGGGGTTTGTCCCTCTAAGCTCATTTTGTTCACACTTTATGCTAATTAAACAGGACCTGCAGTTTAAAGGTTGATTTCGGACCACTAACAAACAAGAAAGGTTTAACCTTAAGAAGGTTTAATCTATTCAACGACTACTATAGTTCCAACTAGACTACTCAACTGACGAATTCTTCCTGTGGAAACTTGTTAGAGTTTAAAATTCCTCAAGTGTAAGGGTATTAGGAGTGTAAAAAATTTTAAATGCATTAAAAAAAGTATTTACATAAATTAAAAATGGAAAACTATAAGTCACTAAATTGTTTGAGAATTATAAATATTTCAACATCCAGTAGCGAAACAAAACCGGCGTAAGAGTCTATTCTCAATATGGTCATTGAAAGAATTAAAAAAGATATACAAATAATTTAATATTGGGTTTAATTACATAAAATAGAAAAATGAAATTCCCTGAAAAGAGCTTAACAATATTGGTATACATAAATGTTTATTTACAAATCTAAAAACAACGAAAATACGTTTTATTGTTAAACATTTCAAAGTAAATTTCTTGAAAGTAGCAAATATTTTGTAAGAAATTTTATTTTTGAAAAAAAAATATGTTTAACAATATTTAAATAAGACGAGATTATTTCAATGCTTTTAAGTAATATATAATTAAATTTATAAAATATTAAATAATAAAATTCTGAGAAACTTCTAAAATCTCAGTACTCAATATTTTATAAATTCAATTGTCGAATATCGTATTATTTCTGTAAAAGACTTTCATTTCTACAGATAAATATATTTTGTCTATTATTACATTACATCTAGAATAAAATCATCTGATTTCATAAAAGTGTTCTGTACAGTACTTAAGAATGCTGTTCAAAATTCCCCAGAGCGAATGTTCCTTCCTTTATTACATCACTTCTTTTCAGGTGAAATAGAGTCAACAAAAATGAAAATTTTCACCTTTAATTATAATCCTTTGCATAACCTTCAATTCCAGAATGATACCATTCTTAGGAATATCACTGCAGGCTCAGCGACTTTGCAAGAAGTATGCTTACACAATTTTTAAATCTCCAGGGCTAATGACATATTATCGTGCCTTAACAAATGCCTCGTATGTTCTACAATGAATTGCCGTTCGCGATGAATAAGGAAATAAGAAAATCAGAAATTTACAGTTTCAAAGTTTCCCGAATCGACTTGTCACACATAATAATTCCTATTTTTAAAACGAATTTAAAATTTTTTAAGCAAAAGTTGTCACCAAAGTATCTCTCTTAAAAGCTTTGCTTATTGAATTAGTGGATGGTATAACGATAGCTTAAGTAAGGGATCGTTGGCTTTTAAATTCACTTTGACGCAGGCACTTAGGAATATCTATGAAATTTTCTTCCTCACTGTCTTTAGTTTCTGTTCTTAAATTTGATTTAGTATGGAACTGCATCAGCTAGGAATATAAAATCTAATTTTAAATATCTTCTTTTGCTGGCATAGATTTATTTTTGGGTTATGTGAAGACTACATTTCAGTCCTTTTTGCTCTTTGTTGTCTTACAAACATAATTAACTAGATTTTTAAAAAAAAAATGCATTTATAATTTTTATGCGTAAAACATACCATGTATCGATTATGTTTTATGTTTATCTTTTGAATAGTAATATCTGACAATGAAAATAAATACGATGATAATTACAAATTGCTCATTAATTGAAAGTTATGCGCGAAGTTATTTGGTGATAACGGAAGTACTTATATATGTATATATAAGGATTACTGTGCATTTGAACTATAAAAATTTGTCATAAGAATCATAAAAATACAAAAGCGGCATCAAGTAGACATATATATTATAAGTAGCATCGAAATACATAAGCAGCAGCAATTTGACATCATAGACATGACTATTATAAGAAACATAAGAAAACATAAACAGCATCAAATAGAAATCATAGACATATATATCAGAAGCGCCATGAAAAGACATTAATAACATAAAATACAAATCATTGATATAACCATCATAAGCTGCATCAGAAGACCTAAGCAGCATCAAATAGACATAACTATTATAAGCAGCATCAAAAGACATTGAAAGAAGATTATGGTGGAGGAATAGAACAAAATCAATGTTGATATTTTTAAGAAATGTTTTGTTTATCTTGGAAATTCAGATGTACTATGATAGTTAAACAAAAGAGCTATGAGAATGAACATATAAAAAAATTATATTCTTCAAAATCGCTCCAAAGAACACCCTATGTGAACACCCTATATATATCTATATATATAAGAATTTTATATTCTGATATGTTCATTCTTTTGTTTAACTATCATACTACATCTTGATTTTAAAGATAAATAAAGTGTACGTAACTAAAAGTATAGATAAAAGTATCCTCTTTTTCACCACAATCTTCCGAGTCCATTCGAAGTCTTCTGATCATCTCCTACAGAGCTTGTTTTTATAAAGTGCACAATAATCCATAGGACTCACCTTCGCTGGACTTTGGTAGGACTCATTTAAATGGAACAGCATCAGTTCAGTTTATTTTCATTTTTCCAAACATAGAGTAATACATTTAGAGGTATGACTGATCCTGATATCATGGACAATGATTGGCCAAAATGATGTTTTTCTTGAAATAGTTGTGGTAAAATATTTTTAATTGTAACCTGAGTTGATTTTTACATTTTTTCCTTATTTTACGTTTTTTTAAAGAAAATGAAGTACGAATAGCAAAACCTTTATCAAAACTACTTGTTTTCTCAGAACTAAATTCCATTTCTTTTTTCTCCCTCCGTTTTTGCCTTTGGTACCACAGGATGGTTCGAATTCTGGAGATGGAATGGATGTTTGTAAGTGGTTCAGAATCCAAATTAAACGGTAGGTCCCGGTTCCATTACCCTAAAAGTGTGCAAAAACTGACCGTACAGCGACACACTTAACCTCCTTTTTTCGTTAGTAAATTTACAATTAGATAAATATATCTATTCCCAATCAGATTTTTTTTTCTATTGCATTCAGATAAATGCAACAGAAAAAAACCTGATCTGTAAGCATCATCAATTGTAACTATAAAAATAGCTAATCATTTAAATTTTTTATTTATGAAATAATTTTTCATTCAACGATTAGAGCATAATTTTTTAATATATAAAACTATTTTTTTGTAATTTTGTTTTGATTAGCTTTTAATCAGATTTTATATATTACAGATTTTATATTTATATTAGTTCTTTTAGGGATGATGTGAGATGAGATTTAGATGTAATAACAGGTGTATGTACTTTCGTTGGGTGCATAATATTGATTTTATTGCAGTCAAATGCAAATTTTACGGCTTTTTTTTTTTTTATTAATTATCTCACTTAATTTACGTGTAGAAATATCAAACTATATCACACTGTTTTTAGTAATCGAATTAGAAATTTATCTTCTATGCAAAGTATAGTCCTCGATACATTGTATAATTTTCATTGATATTTTAAAGCGGAGAATAAATTTAATGATGCAAACGATAATTAATCCTATTCGAATTGATGACATTCAGATTTTATTTTTATCCATTTAAATTTTACTTATGGAGGTAGTAAAAATAGGTGCAAATATATCTGTTCGCCCTGTTTTTTTAAATAAATTTCAATAATTCTGAATAAAATATTATATGCATTGCGATTTCAAAATTAATATTAAATTAGAAATTAAAAAAGAATATGTAGTTTAAGATTATTATATTTCTAATGGAAAGAAAATTCTCCTCTTATTTATTTAAATATAACTTCAATATTTTTGAAAATAAAATAGTTATAAAAGATTTTCATCATCAATTTGTTATCTCATTTTGCCATTCTAATTTGTTCTAAAGATCGTTTGATATCTCAAATACATTTTTCAGCATTTATCTTATTTTGAATGACATAAAAGATTGTAAGAATGTAAATAATAAATATTAAGAAATTAAGGGAATTTTTTTTTGCTCAAAGTGAAATAAATTTGGTTTTTTAGTTGAATAAAGTTGAATCGTCTAATTATATACATATTTCTTACTATCGTAATGTAATAAATTTCTATTATATTTTAAAAAGTTCAACTGAGCATAAAAAAATTTTACCTAACAAATAAACCCTTGAGCTTCAAAATATATGCTGCTTTAGTTTTTATAAATCCTAATTTAAAAAAAGCTGCCATAAAATTTTCATAAAAACTAAATATAAAGCATTAATTTTAGATATACTTTAATCCATACTTTTTTGTTAATTATATTTAAAAAATAATAATAATATATATATATATGTATTATATTTTAAAATAATAATACTTCTAAAAATTACGATTACAATTAAATTTTAAATAATTCAGTATTTATTTTATTATTTGTGTAAGATAAAACAATTGTTTGTTTTTAATCCAATTCAATGCAAATAAGGTAATTAATGCCTTGAAAATTACACATAAAGTAAATGAAATTAAAAAACAAAAAATCGGGGCAAAAAATATAAGCTTTTAAATGTGCTATTCTAAACTTCTTAAATTAAAAAGTCAGAGAGCTGTTTTGGAAATTTAAATCTTCTTAAGTATAAAAATAAAATATGAATAAAAATGCATATTTGTTCAAAAACAAATATTTTTGTTTGAAATATATATATTTTTTTAGTTTACTAAATGAACAAAAAAAAAAATGATTCCATAAGATTTTATTTTTTTTGAAAATAAAATATTAACACATGATTTAAAATTGTTATTATTATTAATAATTATATTTTTTTATTATATTATTAAAATTATATTTTATTATTATATAATTATTTTATTATTAAAAACTTATTTTTAAAATTACCCAAAAAATATTTACAAATAAAAACAATTAAGTAAAATTTACTTTTAATTTAAATGAAAATTTACGTTTTTTTCCATTGAAATAGCTTGTTTGTACTTTTTACGATTTAAATCCTTCAATTAATACTTAACTTAATATCCCATAATCAAACCAATTTCAAGAAATCCAAATCCAATGTTTGATTTGATTTGTCAATGTGTGCCTTTCATTACATCTTTCTTGAAACCCCAGAATCGACGAACAGCACCCTTTTAATAGATTCGGAATCGGTCTTGCCCAGTATTTCCGCAGCAAACACCGAACGGGGCGTGAAATCTGAATCTAATCAGTCGTTCAGACGTCTCATCTATTCATAATATGCTCACAGGCTTTCTCTTCAAGTGTAAATATTGCAATAACTGGAGTATTGCAGTCAGCTCATCCAAGAAATTAAAGTGAGACTCGAAATCAGAGGCCGGGACTTGCAAAACGTTTTGTGTTTGGCCGCCACAGCGTAAAAGGTCGAGATTTGCTGGATTTAACTGATTGCTGGGAGCGCCTACCTCAGGTAGTGTTTGATTGAATAAGGGAAATGACTGGCAAGAACGGTGGTGGTATAAACTGCCTTTGGCCGCTTTGGCTCTGTTTAGTTAAACGAGGTTATTTTTGAGTCTCTATTAGTACTCAGTCATTAGAATGATTATCATTCAGTTTTCAAATATAAACTTGAAAAAAAATACCTTGGTAATTTTAATTTGTAAACATATTGGAATAAATTAATTGACGAACAAACAACTAGGTACTGCTTAGTGTAAATACATCAGTTCTTTGTAATTCGAAATACCAATTATTCTGCTTATGGTTCTAAAAAGGTTAAAAACATTCCCTTTGGTGTATAAATGTTTACCTTGATTTCGATATCTTAAAGGAATTAATTAATTTTGATTGAATTAAATTAAAACTTGGTGCTGATAAATTTAATAAAAAACAAATGGCATACATAAAGTGGATCATAGAAGGAGTTAATATTTATTCTAATCACTTATAATGAATCTTATTTCAGTTTTAATTAGTTTTTATTAATGAAATTTCCTTTGATGTTATTTTACAAGAATAGTAAATTTAAAAAATTTAATATAATGTTTTAAGAAAATCAGTGTTAATTAAAAGTAATATCTTAAGTTATTTTCTACTTGATTACCATTTTTATTTACTTTTCTGAGTTCAAATCAAATTGATTTTTTATTGATTATGTCTTCACCGTGACAAAACTTGCTGAATAAAATTTTTTCTCCAGTATTGGAGTGTGGCCTGATGGCCATTTTGGCTAGGAGCTCTGGCCATCGATGTTTAAAGTTTGAATACTGGCGGTGGCTTGGATTGTTGCTAATGGTCCGAATACATGTTAAACAGTAGGGTCCGGTCTAATTAGCCTAAAGTGTGGCAAAAAGTAATCGTAGAGCCACAAATCAAAATCAAACCAAACCTCGTTTCTGAAAGCAAACTACCAGTTGAGTTACTCTTGATCCCTCTGCATGTTAGTTGCGCGTTGTTTCTTATGTATATATATATATATATATATATATCGTATGTGGCTATATATATATCATATATATATATATATATATATATCATGTGGTTATATATATATATCATATATATATATATATATATATATCATGTGGCTATTGAATTTGGCCATTCTTGTAGTATTCCAATCAGTTGCTTCATATATCTCTTGCATTATTAAATATTGTTCTATTCCTGAGTTTATTCACCCGTTGTCGAATGTACCCACATGATAAGTTGAAATTTGCTCAGTTGATTTCAGTTTATTTTAATTTTATTTTGTTTTGCATTCTTTCCAGTATTTTTCATCATTTTTTAAATAATATTTTCTTTTTGATATGTTCGCATCCCTGGTTTAGTGTTATTACTTCTCTGGGTGTCATTGCCAACAGGCTGAGATTCATTGAATCACAGATTACTTTTATTAGGGACCATTACTATTTAAAATAATGTTGGCAAATAGATCAGAAAAATGAAATTTTTTTGGATAAGGCTAATATTATTATAGTAGCTATACATGCATCTTGAACGGTAAAATTTCATAGAAGATATGGCGTAGGAAACTTATATATCTTCATGTTGAGTTGGTATTCAGTTACACTTTTGATAATTTAATTTTAGGGACACATTGAAAAAATGCATGATGACTCCGATGCCCAATAAAATGAACCTTTAATAAAAAATTAATAACATTTTGGTGGCTTCGTGTATGTGAATAATGGCTATCAAAATGCCAAAAAGTGATTAGAAAAACAATTTCTTTCGACTTAGGTATTCGAACATATCAAACAATCTATTCTCTGAATAAATTCAGTTTCCTGTATTTCTTTCTTATGTGTTACTGACTTTTCACAAAAAGTAAAATTTTCGTTAACATAGAAAACCACAAAATTAAAATTAAAATTATTTAATATAAAATAATTTAATATATTTGCATGTTATTTTGATGAAAATGTTTAAATTGTACCTTCTGAATTTTATTAAATGAACTTGGGTAAAAATTGCTTTTAATACTAAGCTACCTTTCAACTTTGTCAAAAATTGTGAGATGTTTGAAGAAAATACTTAATGAAAAATAATAATGTTTAGTAGAAATTCTAACCTTTGCTATTTGCATACATTAAAATTTAGTTAGAAAACTATAGCATTTATGTAGTACTCTAGTAATTATAAAACTATAATAGAAAATTTTAGTATTTTCATAGAACACATTTCCCTCTTACACGAGAATACTATTTTAAGAGATGAGAAAATTTAAAATAATACTCTAATGAATACTAAAAAGAGGCAAGCTCATTTTTTTTATCCTATTCAAAAAATTACCCAAGGTCTGAATTACTGTTGTTATTATTATTTATACAGAAGAAATGACAGCCCCATTGTATCTTTTCAGAAAAACTGCGAATTTATTTTTAAAATGACATTTAAAATTCTTTTTTGTGTGGCCCGGTTTTGTCCAATTTGTGCGAATTGTTTTTTTCATTTTTATGCAGTATATGAGGAGAAATTGCACATCTAAGAAAAAAAACATGAAATAAAAATAATTGCAACCAAACCTTTTTTTTTAATAATAAGAAGAAGGATAAGAAGAATTGCATTCAAACCTCTTTTAAAGTAATCATATTTCGTGTTGTTCCCATACACCTCACAAAAACAGAATTCAGTGTCTGTAACAATTTCATATGCAAGATTGTCTTCCTTTTTAATCTGAGAAAGAATTTGTGTTGTCATTCTAATAATCAAATGTGAATGTATGTAATAACTTGTTCACTCGGCGAATATTTTGAATGGCCTCGCGATTTTTGGAGGACTAAAACACTAATTTATTGTTTAATTCACTAAATTCTAGTTGGCAACGAAAGTTACACGACTGTTCTACTCCAGCCTTATTTCAAATGCAGATTCAGCTGCCTCCTCCCAAAACGGACGTCTCTTAATTTAAAATGCGATTACACTGATTGCCAGTGGTGATGTACAGGATGTCTCCTCCTTGGAGACTCCTTTATTTCTCCAGAAGTCCTTTTGAGAATTGAAAGACAAGAGTTCCTTTTTTTTTTTCTTATTTCACAACGTCTCTTTTTATTTCGAGCTTCGTGAAACTTTTATGGATGTGATAGATTTGTTTGCCTTGCTTTGAAATTCCACATTTTTTTTCTATTCTGTTTCGTTTCCTTCTGTTCTGTCCTATAAGATCTGGGCACTTTGCTCTTTATTTATTTTTATCTTTTTATTTTTAACTCAGACCCTTTCATTTTAACTCAGATTTTATTCTGGCGCTTTAGTCGGATTAGAAATTTTGTCCAGTTCAAGATCTGCTCTGAGTGGTCAAAACTGATGTCCGCGATAAAAAGGAAATGGTTTGGAAAAAGTTTGCCTGGTTAAAGAACCTGCTTTCATTCTGCTTAGAAATGGAGAAATAAAAGACCATAGATTTTTACTTAAGTTCGTTCAGGAAACGGCTCTTTCCGGAAAAATTTAATTCGTGAATTTTAACTATATTAAATCTTATTTATAGGATATTCAATTAAATGAGATTTTTATTACAGATCTTTAAGGTCGTATAAGAAACTATCTTGTTACTATAAATAAAAAAGCACATTAATTTTCTTTAGGTATTTCCAGTAAGTGATATTTGAATTTTACTTTAAATAAGTATTCTTTATAAATGTTTAACATATGAGATAGTTATAACTAAAGAGCCATTTAAAACTAGAGTAATTTAACCGAATGGGAGTGTCGTGATGGCCAATTGTATAGCGTTTTGGCTTTTGATAGCAATGTTATACTCTCAACTAACTTATACTACATCTATCTTGTTAATATAGATAAAAGACAGAAAAAAAGCACACTAATTGTCTTTAAGTATTTCAAATAATTATTTAAATTTTATTTTAAATAGGAATAGGAATATTTAACGTATAGATTGATTATAACTAAAAACTAGTATTGAAAATGCAAGAACATTTTTGTTAAGCTATTCAAAAATTATCCAAGATCTGAATTATTGTTATTATTATTATTTTTACAGACGTAATGTCAGCAAACATGAATTTTTTTCAGAAAAACTAGGAATTTATCTTTTAAAATTACAGTGAAAGTTGCTCATCAAAAACAAAATATGAACAAAAATATTAAGAAGAAAAATTGCATTCAAAAACCATTTTTTTTTGAAGCAATCATATTTCGTACTCTTTTATATACACCGCACGAAAACAGGTTTGAGTGTATGTAACATTCTTTTATGCAAGATTGTCTTTATAATGAGAAAGAATTTGTGTTTCCTTCATATTAATCAAATGTGAATGTATCTAACACCTTGCTCACCAGCGTATATTTTGAATGGCGTCGCTATTTGTCGAGGACTAAAAACACCAATTTGTTGTTTAATTCACTAAATTCTAGTTGGAACGAAAAAGTTACACGACTGTACTACTCAGGCCTTATTTCAAATGCAGATTCAGCTGCCTCCTCCCAAAAACGGACGTCTCTTAATTTAAATGCGATTACACTGATTGCCAGTGGTGACGTACAGGATGTCTCCTCCTTGAGACTCCTTTTATTTCTCCAGAAGTCTTTTCGGAATTGAAAAACAAGAGTTACTTTTAGTTTTTTCTTATTTCACAACGTCTCTTTTATTTCGATCTTCGTGAAACTTTTATGGATGTGATAGATTTGTTTGCTTGCTTTGAAATTCACTTTTTTTTTTCTATTCTGTTTCGTTTCCTTCTGTTTCGTCCTATAAGATCTGGGCGCTCTTTGCTCTTCATTTATTTTTAAATCCCTTTTTTTTTCTACCCTCCTTTCGTTTTAACTCAAATTTTATTCGGGCGCTTTAGTCGGATTAGAAATTTTGTCCAGTTCAAGATCTGCTCGAGTGGTCAAAACTGATGTCCCCGATAAAAAGGAAATGGTTTGGAAAAAAAGTTTGCCTGGTTACAGAACCTGCTTTCCTTCTGCTTGGAAATGAAGAAGTAAAAAGACCACAGATTTTTACTCGAGTTCGTTCATGAAACGGCCCTTTCTGGAAAATTTAATTAGTGAAATATAACTTTATTAAATCTTATTTGGGATATTCAGTTAAGTGAGACTTTTATTATAGATCTTTACGGTCGTATAAGAAACTATCTTGTTACTGTAAATAAAAGTAAGAAAAAAGCACATTACCTCCTTCTTTTGTATTTCCAATAAGTGATATATGAATTTTATTTTAAATAGGTATTCTTTATAGATGTTTAACCTATGAAATAGTTATAACCAAAGAGTCCTTTATAACTAGAATAATTTAACCGAAAGAGAGTGGCTCTGATGACCAATTGCTTAGTGTTCTGGCTTTTGGTGCCACAGGCTTCAGGTTCAAATCCTGGCGGTGACATGGATGTTTGTGAGGGGTTCGGAATCCCCTTTTAAGTCGTAGGTTCCGGTCTAATTAGTCCAAAGTGTGCACAAAATGATCGTAGAGCGACATTCAAACATTCAACCTTTTTTGTGTGGTCCTCTTTTTGTCCGATTTGGGCAAAATGTTATATCATTTTTATGCAGTAGAAATTGCACATCAAATTAAATAAACAAATAATAATAATAATATTTAGAAGAGGAATTGCATGCAAACCTGTTTTAAGTAATAATATTTCGTGTTATTCCCATAGACAGCTTAAAAACAGGTTTGAGTATGTGTAACATTCTTTATGCAAGATTGTCTTTCTATAATCAGAGGAAGGATATGTATTGTTTTTATGTTAATCAAATGTGAATGTAGCTAATAACTTGTTCACTCCGCGTATATTTTGAATGACGTCGCGTTTGTGAGGACTAAAACGCTAATTTGTTGTTTAATTCACTAAATTGTAGTTGACAACGAAAGTTACACGACTGTTCTACTCAAGCCTTATTTCAAATGCAGATCCAGCTGCTCTCCTCCCTAAACGGAAATTTAATTCGTTTAATCAAAATAAAAAAATTAAATAATAATAAGAAGAAGAATAAGAAGAAGAATTACATTCAAACCTGTTTTTAAGCAATAATATTTCGTGCTGTTCCTGTACACCTCACAAAAACAGGTTTGAGAGCGTGAAACATTCTTTTATGCAAGATTGTCTTCTTATAATCTGAGAAAGAATTTATGTTTCCTTCATATTAATCAAATGTGAATGTATCTAACACCTTGCTCACTCAGCGTATATTTTGAATGGCGTCGCTATTTGTCGAGGACTAAAACACCAATTTGTTGTTTAATTCACTAAATTCTAGTTGGAACGAAAGTTACACGACTGTACTACTCAGGCCTTATTTCAAATGCAGATTCAGCTGCCTCCTCCCAAAACGGACGTCTCTTAATTTAAATGCGAATACACTGATTGCCAGTGGTGATGTACAGGATGTCTCCTCCTTGAGACTCCTTCTATTTCTCCAGAAGTCTTTTTTCGGAATTGTAAGACAAGAGTTCCTTTTTTTTTTTTCTTATTTCAGAACGTCTCTTTTTATTTCGGACTTCGTGATACTTTTATGGATGTGATAGATTTGTTTGCCTTTCTTTGAAATTCCACAATTTTTTTTATTTTCGTTCGTTTCCTTCTGTTCCGTCCTATAAGATATGGGCTCTTTTGCTCTTTATTTATTTTTTATCACCTTTCTTTTTTGTACACCCCTTTCGTTTTTAACTTACATTTTATTCTGGCGTTTACTCGGATTAGAAATTTTGCCCTGTTCCAGATCTGCTCGAGTGGTCAAAACTGATGTCCCCGATAAAAAAGGAAATGGTTTGATAAAAGTTTGCCTGATTAAAGGACCAGTTTTATTCTGCTTGGAAATGAAGAAATAAAAGACCATAGATTTTTACTGAAGTTCGTTCAGGAAACGGCCCTTTCTGGAAAATTTAATTCGTGAATTATAACTATATTAAATCTTATTTAAAGAATATTCAATTAAATGAGACTTTTATTATAGATCTTTAAGGACGTATAAGAAACTATCTTGTTACTATAAATAAAAGTAAGAAAAAGCAGATACATTTTTTAGATATTTCCAGTAAATGATGTTTGAATTTTACTTTAAATAAGTATTCTTTATAAATGTTTAACATATGAAATAGTTATAACTAAAGAGTCATTTAAAACTAGAATAGTTTAACCGAAAGGGAGCGGCCTGATGGTCAATTGGCAAGCTTTCTGGCTTTTGGTACCACAGGCTTCAGGTACCCCACAGGCTTCAAATCCTGGCGGTGAAATGGATGTTTGTTAGTGATTCGAATCCATGTTAAGTTGTAGGCCTCGGTCTAATTAGCCTAAAGTGCGCACAAAATGACCGTAGAGCGACGAAACAGACCAGAAGGGAATTTGGAAAAGGACAAAACATTAGTGTTAAGTTACCGTGAAGAAAATGTTCTAAAAGTCGCAGATAATAATGAATTACATCACTTTGTAATGTTTAGATTTATAATGAATAAATCAATAATTTGCAATAGTGAAGCAGAATTGGGACATTATTACAATTTTATTTGAGGATTTTAATGTTCATGCTCCTTGTACTAATTTTCTCATGATCTAGAAATTGAATTGTGTTCAAAGAATTCCTTATCACCCTGCATAACATGTTCGTTGTTCAGCACATTCCACGTTTAATTGCCTTTTAAAGTAGACAAGATAGAAACACCATCTAGCTAAACAAACTTCAGAAAATACGAGTAATTTCATATTATATTTATGAAGTAAAGTATATAAAAAGAAATTGCCCATAAAAAATAGTTAAATAAATGAAATAATAATAATAAGAAGAAAATTGCATTCAAACCTGTTTTTAAGTAATCCTATTTTGGGCTGTTTCTATACACCACAAAAATTAGGTTTGAGTGTATGTAACATTCTTTTATACAAGATTGTTTTCCTATGATCTGACGAAGAATTTCTATTGTCTTCATATTATTCAAATGAGGATATAAATAATAACTTGTTAACCCAGCTTACATTTTGAATGGCGTCGTGATTTGTCCAGGAATAAAACACTAATATGTTCTGTAATTCACTAAATTCTAGTTGGCAACGAAAGTTACACGACTGTTCTACTCCAGCCTTATTTCAAATGCAGATTCAGCTGCTTCCCTCCCAAAACGGACGTCTCTTAATTTAAATGCGATTACACTGATTGCCAGTGGTGATATACAGGATGTCTAATCCTTGGAGACTCCTTTTATTTCTCCAGAAGCCCTTTTTCGGAATTGAAAGACAAGAGTTCCTTTTTTTTTTTTTTTTCACAACATCTCTTTTTATTTTGGGCTTCGTGAAACTTTTATGGATGTGATAGATTTGTTTGTCTTGCTTTGAAATTCCACATTTTTTTATTTTATACTGTTTAGTTTCCTTTTGTTCCGTCCTATAAGATCTGCGCACTTTGTTCTTTATTTATTTTTATCTCCTTTTTTTTCTATACCCCCCTTTCGTTTTAACTCAGATTTTACTCTGGCGCTTTAGTCGGATTAGAAATTTTGTCCAGTTCAAGATCTGCTCTAGTGGTCAAAACTGATGTTCCCGATAAAAAGGAAATTGTTTGGAAAAAGTTTACTTGGTTAAAGGACCTGTTTCAATTCTGCTTGGAAAATGAAGAAATAAAAGACCGTAGATTTTGACTAAAGTTCGTTTGAAAACGGCCCTTTATGGAAAATTTAATTCGTGAAATATAACGTTATTAAATCTTTTTTGGTGGATATTCGATTAAATGAGACTTTTATTATAGGTCTTTAAGGTCGTATAAGAAACTATCTTGCAACTATAAATAAAAATGAGAAAAAAAGCACATTAATTTTCTTTAGGTATTTCAAATAATTATTTGAATTTTATTTTAAATAGGGATTCTTTATAGATGCTTAACGTATAGGGTGGTTATAACTATAAATAAATACTGAAAATGCAAGAAAATTTTTTTATCCTATTCAAAAAATTACCATACCTGAATTACTGCTATTATTATTTTTTTATAGTAGAAATGTCAGCAACTATAGCATATTTTCAGAAAAATTAGGAATTTATTTTTAAAATTACCTTCAATTTTATTTTTGTGTGGTCCTCTTTCTCCCAAATTTTTGGCATTTTTTGTTCAAATTTTATGCACTATTCGAAAAAAAAAATTCACCTCAAAATAAGTAAATAAATGAAATAATAATAATAAGAAGAAAATTGTACTCACACCTGTTTTTAAGTAATAATATTTCGTGTTATTCCCATAGACCGCACAAAAACCGTTTGAGTATGTAACATTATTTATGCAAGATTGTCGTCCTATAATCTGAGAAAGAATTTGTGTTGCCTTCATATTAATCAAATGTGTCTATATCTAATAACTTGTTCACTCAGCGTACATTTTGAATGGGGTCGTGATGTGTCGAGTACTAAAACACTAATTTGTTGTTTAATTCACTAAATTCTAGTTGGAAACAGAATTTTTGATCGCTTTTTAATAATCAAATGGGGATGAATCTTATAAATTGTTCACACAGCGTTCATTTTGAATGCCATCGCAATTTCTTGAGGAATAAAACACTAATTTGTTGTTTAATTCACTAAATTCTAGTTAGCAAAGAAAGTTACACGACTGTTCTACTCTGGCCTTATTTCAAATGCAGATTCAGCCACTCTCCTCCCTAAACAGACGTCTCTTAATTTAAATGTGATTACACTGATTGCCAGTGGTGACGTACAGGATGTCTCCTCCTTGAGACTCCTTTTATTTCTCCAGAAATCCTTTCTCGGAATTGAAAGACAAGAGTTCCCTTTTTTTTTTTCTTATTTCACAACGTCTCTTTTTATTTCGAGCTTCGTGAAACTTTTATGGATGTGATAGATTTGTTTGCCTTGCTTTGAAATTCCACATTTTTTTTTTCTGTTCTGTTTCGTTTTGCTTCTGTTCCGTCCTATAAGATCTGGGCCCTTTGCTCTTTATTTGTTTTTATCTCCTTTTTTTGTACCCCCCCCTTTCGTTTTAACCCAGATTTTATTCTGGCGCTTTAGTCGAATTAGAAATTTTTGTCCAGTTCAAGATCTGCTCGAGTGGTCAAAACTGATGTCCCCGATAAAAAGGAAATGGTTTGGAAAAAAGTTTGCCCTTTAAAGGACCTGTTTCAATTCTGCTTGGAAATGAAGAAGTAAAAGACCATAGATTTTTACTTAATTTTGTTCGGGAAACGGCCCTTTCTGGAAAATTTAATTCGTGAAATATAACTTTATTAAATCTTATGTGGGGGATATTCAATTAAATGAGACTTCTATTATAGATCTTTATGGATGTATAAGAACAATCTCGTTATTGTAAATAAAAGAAAGATAAAGGGCACATTAATTTTCTTTAGGTATTTCCACAAACGACATATAAATTTTATTTTAAATAGGAATTATTTATAAATGGGGTGATTATAACTAAATCAAATTGGTGTCATTTGATTTAGACCGTAGACCATTTTATATTTACTTATACATGAATATACATGAGGCTACTTCTACCTCTTTGATAGCTACTTTTTTATTTATCAGCCAGTGCTGCAATACAACAAATTATATCTGTATACCCTTTTGAATTTTAAAACACGATTCTAGTTTAGGTTAAACACTTTGATGTTGCAAATGCTACTTCCTCCCTTGATAGCTAATCTTTATTTATCACCCAGTGTTCAAATTCAATAAATTATAACCGTAGAGAGCCAAAACATTATGACCCACCTGCCAATAACGAGTTGGCCCCTTTTGGGTGCAACACAGATTCACCCCCGCCTTGGCATGGATGCCACAAGTCCTTGGTAGGTGGCCGGAAACAGATTGTACCAGATGTTTAAGCAACGGTCACGCAAATCCGAGATATTGCGAATTGGTGGTCTTTGAACTCTGAGTAGCCGCCCCAGGACCTCCCAAATGTGTTCAATCGGATTGAGATCCGGTGAGTTAGTTGGCCTGGACATTAACTGGAATTCAGCATCATATTCCTGGAACCACTCCAACACAATTTTAGTCTTGTGACAAGGGGCGTTGTCCTGTTGGAATATTCCATTTCCAGCTGGAAAACAGACGCCACGTAAGGGTGCAACTGCCCTTGATGTTCAGATACCCTGTAGCATTCATGGTTTCTCTACCAGAACCACGGGTCCCAGAGACGCCCAAGAGAACGCCCCCAAAGCATAATACCGCCACCACCGGCCTGTGTATGAGCTACTGTACATTGAGGGAGCAACTGTTCGCCTGGAAGACGGCGTATCCTGACTCGGCCATCGGCGCGATGAATGACAAACCGTGATTCATCTGACCAGGCAACTCTCTCTCCCCTGATCCATGGACCAGTCACGATGTTCCCGGATCAGCGCAGGCGCAGTTGGCGATGTCGCTTGGTCAGCGAAGGCACACGAGTGGGACGTTTGCTGCGTAGCCCCATATGCAACAGTGTCAGCTGAACAGTGTGCTCCGATACTATTCTACTTGGCCCTGCATTGTATTGGGCTGTCAGCTGAACCACTGTCTGGCTCCTGTTTTGCTTCACTATTTGACAGTCTCCGACGGTCTTTTCTTTGGTAGCGTGTGGACGTCCAACACCATGTCGTTTACTGCTGGTTTCACCGCCATTCATCTACTTTGCATAAGTATTAACAACTGTAGATCGCGAACAACCCACGAGCCGTGCAGTTTCGAAATACTTGTTCCGAGCCTTCGAGCCATTACAATCTGCCCTCTATCAAAGTCACTTAAATCCGCAACCTTTCCTATCACACACAGAAGTAAGTGAAAGAATGATTCTTCACTCTCCAGCAGCAGTTAAATACCATTTCCACCTGATCACGTGCCTTCCACGTCATCCAGGCGAGTTCATTGCAAAATGTAGGGGGTGGTCATAATGTTTTGGCTCTTGAGTGTATATGAGGCTACTTCTACCTCTCTTGATAGTTACTTTTTCATTTATCAGCCAGTGCTCCAATACAACAAATTATATCTGTATACCCTTTTGAATTTTAATCACGATTCTTAGCATAGGTTAAACACTTTGATGTTACAAATGGTACTTCCTCCCTTGACAGCTACTCTTTATTTATCACACAGTGCTCCAATTCAACATATTATATATGTATACCCTTTTGAAGTTTAAACACGATCCTTAGTATAGGTTAATTACTTTGATGCTAAAAACGGTAAAAATAAAATTATAAAATTTTTTTTTATACTGATCTCGATAAATACAGACTAATATATTTTGATGCCTACCAGATGGCAGCATGCTTAATGTAGAACACTTCGCGACACTCTGTCGCCGTAACTCCGGGAATCGGGAAAACATACCGTCTCTTCCAATTCGATTCAGTAATAATTCATTTCGACGCACAGATGATAACACAGGAAAAGAGGAGAAATGAAAAGGGGGAAATAAATAAATAAATGAAAAGTGGGGAATCGGATTTTCTTCAAATCGGAAGGAGCCTGCCTGCTTCTGTGGTCGAAGTCGTGTCTTGTAAAATGGCAGAAAAGTCATCTCGATTTTCCCACCCACTGAAGAGTAATTTATTCTGACGTGGATTGGATGTAAAAATTGATCCGGTGCCTCAGAACTCTCGGATCGAATTCTTACCCGAATTCTGGAGGCAGTGACTGGATCAAAAGTTGCGTCTCACAGGTGTTATGAGGAATGAGACGGAATGAATCGATTCTTTTTGGGTATAAGGGCGAAATTAAGTTTCGTCTTTTTTTTCCAGAGAAAGAAAGAATCGGAAATGTGGGAGAAAATAATTTCGGAATATTTCTGTTTCGGATAAAGGAAAAAAATGGTTATAAAATGCGTATAAGCATGTCTTCTTTTTTTTTTTTTATATAAGTATAAGATTTATACATTTATTGTGAGTTATTTGACACTTCATAATTTATGCAATTGGGACATGTATGTATAAAATTACTTGTAAAATTTTTTGGGGTTTAATAAGCAAGTAGGTTTGTTTGTTATTTTATTGCATAAATTCAATAAAAATGATTAAACATATGATAAATTTATATTTCTTTTAAATTTTATGAAGCACTAGCAGATAAGATACCAAACATGCATGTCCAAAAGTTAAACATAATTGATAATTACATGAATAATTATGAATATATAAGTTGAAAAAAGGTAATTGTTATATACGAGCTTGAATTTGTAATATAGATAAAAAGATAACATTGCAAAGAACAATAATAATCACTTTTATTACCAGAGAAAAGGTTTAAAAGAAAATTTTTCTGCCCCCCTTAAACTACTTTTCAGCAGTTATAGATACCATCTCAAAGTTATGGAGGTGTGTGCAATCATCCAGCATTGATACCTGCCTACATTTGACGAAAATTGATACATTTTCATGATGTTTTATGGGGGAAAACGAGTTACTTGTTATCTCCATATCATTAGTTAACGAGAATTAATATTCAGATTCGCCGCTGAATATCACATTAACCCATTGTCCAAACTCTAGAGCTGATGTTCCAAACTTAAGTGTAAACGAGCGAGTTTATCTACAAACTTCAGTGGAATGCAAATAGCTGGTCAACTGGCATATAAACCAAATTGATTGAGCCTTCTGTCATACACCCGTTTGTCATGCCTCAGTTTTTTCCTCATTTTCATCTCCTGTATACAGTTATCATAGTCCTGCGGCGGTTACGAGTGCTAAACAAAGTTTTGCCGTACAATTGCCCCTTTGACTTCATGTTGTTTTGGCAGATATCGACCTTCGCGAACAGTTGTGACTCTTGGCCAATCTAATACTGATCATCGGTTAATTCTTATCCACTGTTAACCTCTGCCGCATTGTTGAAATCGCACACTGAGACATATTCAGAATTCAAGATACTTTGGTTTGTTATTGCCTGGTTTCCAGCAGTCCAACGATTCTTCATTATGCTAATATGTCCATTTGGCATCTTAGTGCTATAATTCGACTTAACAGCATTCTTTCGCAAATCAATTGCACGGAACCAGCTTTAAATGCTTATTATATGTGAGACAATTTCTCCATATTTTGACGTACTCATGACGACGTCGATTGAAAAGTTTTACATAATAGCAATGTTTCTGTTTCAACAACTGATTTTCCACAAGTGATTTTGAACAATTTTCTCAATTTCTGAATTATGCTTATCTTTTGGACACCAGTGCCATAATAAAGCCTTTTAGATTTGGTAAATTTCATTAATCAGTAATATAGATAAAAAGTGAAAATTTTCTATTGCAAATCGCATATGCATAAATATTCTGAATAACTATCCATCAATAAAAAATAATAAATTATTATAAAAAATAAATGATACATAATAAAGCATTTTAAACAAGATAAAAATATATTAAAAATAAGCATCACATATGTTTAAAAGTTTACCATTTTAACTTTAAACATTTCTGAATAAAAATCTATAGATGGAGAGATCATACCACCAGATGGTTTCAAGCACAAAATAAGGTTTTTGTTTAGCTAAAAAAATCAATAGTGACAATATCTTCAAAACTCCCAACTACGCATCAGATTAAAAAAAGAATTCAGTAAAAACATAAGATGCTGTTATAATTATAGCTTGATCATACACAGACTTCCATTCACTAGCTTATTTATATATGACAGAGAAAAAGACAGGAAGAGGTGGATAGATTTAAAGAGATTGTTCTTGAATCCCATACTTACAATTCACATTTAACATCTCTTGATGAAATAAGCAAATCTGAACAGAAAAAAGTGTGTTATTATCTTAAATATCGCACGGTCATATTAAATTGGTCCTACACCGGCTTATTTGTAGATTACGCTATATCTTAAAAATTGGTACGGATGCTAATAAAGACCGTGAAACAAATGGTTCCCAAAATGAAATTGTAGTGCTATAGAATGTTGAAAGTCTTATAATAGATATCCCCTGCATTCTAGTGCTGAAACTAAATTAAAACATTATATAGTAGGCATTTTCAACTTTATGTTGAAAGCACGTACTGTTCTTGTAAATGAGGAATTCAATTTTATGCCATTGTTGCTAGGATTTATATTCTATACTGTTAGTGCTGGTAACTGTATTATGTATTGTTGGCATTAGGAATTGTCTTCCATGCTGTTGATGTTTGAAGTTATATTACATGTTGTTGGTACTAGGAATTGCAGTTTATGCTGTGAGTGATTGGATTTACATTCTATACTATTGGTGTTAGGAATTTCATTCTTGGCCATAGTGATGTCTGAAGTTTCCTTACCTGGATGGTGTTGTTATCTTAGCTACTTTAAAAGACAATTAAACGTGGAATGCCGCACTTTCTTCCAAACATGTTATATATGTGTTATAAGGAATTCTTTGTACACATCATACGAAAAATATATGATATCATATGATTTTTCATCATATGATTTCTGGATCATACGAAAAATTAGTAGCATGAACATTAAATTCCTCAAATAATTAATAATAAATAAAATAATAATAATATTTCAATTCGCTATTGTAACTTATTAATATAATATATAAATCTAAGCATTAAAACGGATGTAATTCATTATATCAGTGACTTTTAGAACTTTTTTTACAGTATTCTCCCCTTTTTGTTTTACGCATTGTCCCTACCAAATTCAAAGTTGGTTAAATTATTCTAGCTATATTATAGAGTTATAAAGGACTCTAATTTGAATTTGATTATAACCACCTCATACGTTAAACAATTATAAATTAAAAAAATTAAAAATAAATCTATTTAAATAAATCTATTTAAAGTAAAATTCAAATATCATTTATTGGAAAAACTTAAAGAAAATTAATGTGCTTTTTTTCATTTCTTTTATTTACAACAACGACATTGTTTTCTATACGACCTATATACAATTCACATTTCACATAAAGATCAATAATATTTATTATAGATCTTTAATGTTAGATCTTTAAGGTTATTTTGGAGGATATTCAATTAAATGAGACATTTAATTGAATATCCTCCAAATAAGATTTAATAAAGTTATATTTCACGAATTAAATTTTCCAGAAAAAGACCATTTCTTGAACGAACTTAAGCAAAAATCTATGGTCTTTTATTTCTTCATTGCCAAGCAGAATTGAAACAGGTTCTTTAACCAGGCAAACTTTTTTCCAAACCATTTCCTTTTTATCGAGGACATCAGTTTTGACCACTCGAGCAAATCTTGAACTGGACAAAATTTCTAATCCGACTAAAGCACCAGAATAAAATCTGAGTTAAAACGATAGTGGGGTACAAAAAAAAGATAAAAATAAATAAAGAGCAAAGAGCCCAGATCTTATAGGACGGAACAGAAGGAAACGAAACAGAACCAAAAAAAAATGTGGAATTTCAAAGCAAGGCAAACAAATCTATCACATCCATAAAAGTTTCAGGAATCTCGAAATAAAAAGAGACGTTGTGAAATAAGAAGAAAAAAAAAGGGAACTCTTGTCTTTCAATTCCGAAAAGACTTCTGGAGAAGTAAAAGGAGTCTCAAGGAGGAGACATCCTGTACATCACCACTGGCAATCAGTGTAATCGCATTTAAATTAAGAGACGTCCGTTTAGGAATGAGGGCAGCTGAATCTGCATTTGAAATAAGGCTTCAATAGAACAGCCATGTAACTTTCGCTGCCAACTAGAATTTAGTGAATTAAACAACAAATTAGTGTTTTATTCCTCGACAACAAAAAAAAATACAATCGACATTCAAAATGTACCCTGAGTGAACAAGCTATTAGATACAATCACATTTGATTATTATGAAGAAACAGAAATTCTCTCTCAAATTATAGGAAGACCATCTTGCATATAACATTTTTACTGACATTTAAACCTGTTTTTGTGCTGTGTATGGCAACAACACGAAATATGATTGCTTAAAAAACAAGTTTGAACACAATGTTTTTAATATTTTGTTTTTAGATGGACAATTTCTTTTATATACTGCATAAAAATGAGGCCAAAATTGCTCAAATTGCAAACGAGGACCACAAAGAAAGAAGTTTGAATGTAATTTTAAAATTAATTCCTAGTGTTTCAGAAAGTATTTTATTTTTACTGACATTTCTTCTGTATAAATAATTATAATAACAATAATTCAAATCTTTGTTAATTTTTGAATATAATAAAAAAAATGTGGGTTTTTTTTTTTCAGTAATCATTTAAGTATTATTATAAATTTTCTCCACTCTTAAAACAGTATTCTTGTGTAAGATGAATTGTGTTCTATGAAAGTATCACAGTTTTTATTATAGTTTTGTAACTATTGTATTATTAGATAAATACGATAGTTTTCTATATAAATTTTTATGTACGGAAATACTAAAACGTTTATTTTCTACTAGACATTAGTATTTCTCATTATGCATTGTCTTTAAATCTCGCACAGTTAAACTTTAACAACACAGCTAACTTTTTAAAAAATTATGCAAAATGATTTAATACTATTCAGAAATGGTAATTTTAACATTTTAATCAAAATAACATAGAAATATATTTTTATCATTCAATATATTTATTTTTTGCTACTAACGAATATTTGTGGAAACGAATATTTGTTTGTGGAAAGTCAATAATGCATAATGAAAGGAATATAGGTAACTGAATATATTCAGGGAGTACAGTGTTTGATATGTTAGAATACATAAGAAAAAAAAAAATTGTTTTTTTAAATAAATTTTGGCATTTTGTTAGCCAATATGAATTTATACGAAGTCCCTACACTGTTATTAATTTGAGTGAACAATTTATTAGATATATTCACATTTGATTGATATGAAGATAATACAAATTCTTCCTCAGATTATAGGAAGACAATCTTGCGTATAAAAATGTTACAGACGCAGAAAAACAAGTAAGTAATCGAAATGCAAAGAGTGAATCGTGGTAATTAAAAAAAATACTGTAATCAAAAACAAATTCGATGCCCAATTCTTTGATAGCAGCGAATAAGTTAATTTCTCCTTAGCACCATTTTTAGTTTTATTTGTATTATTTTATTTTTATGCTACCATTCGTTATCTTAATCTTATATACGAAATGCGTGCGGATGTTATTATGATTGACTTTAATTATTTTGTAATTTCAAGTTTCAAGATGTTTTAGTTACAGTATTTTTGAATATTACTTTTTTAAATGGAGGCAGATATATAGATATATAAAATAACACGAATTTTTTACTATAACTGAGTAATTTGTTTTTTTTTGTAAAAAGGGTGGTAGGACAAAAAAATTTGAAAAACACTGCTTTTACAGCAACGTTATCTTCATATCAATTACTGCTAAGAAAAATAGAAAGAGACGATATATTTCGCTGATTCCTGGTTTAAAATTGTAATAAACAGTATTCTTTTGTTATCTCTGAAGAAAACCATAAATGGAGCATGTTCTTACAACTGTTTCCGAGAAAAAAGAAGGCTGATTTCAATTTTATTGCAGACAGAAATGCAATAGCGAAAATTAGAAAGGCAAGTCGAAGGATCGAAGCTGAACAATTGCATAATTAATTCCTAATCACTATTCAAATCAAATAGAGTCAGCAATTATTTTGTGACCACTATTAGATCCAAAGTAAAGAAAGTGATTCAATCCGGATCACTATTTCACCAGAGTCATGATTTATACTGATTACTTATCAGTGTTTACTATCTGCCTTCACATCCATTTACTTTCACTCTTGCTATCTTTTGATGAGAAAAGAATTGCATCTGTACTCATCAAGGCAGTTTTTAAGGAAAATATAGAAAATAAAAAAAAAAACGTCTCTTAATCAAAAAGTATATGTACTTACAAATTGTTTTAAATTAATTTGAAAGAGGTATAAAAAAGAATATCTTTTTCCAAATGAAAAATATAAATTGCACAAAAACTATTAATATTATCTAGGAGTTAAATTCAGATGATATAGTATTATTAGGTGATGAAAGATTGTAATTACTGTATTACATTAAAATTACAATATATATATATATAATTTTAAGTCATACATGAATTCGATATTTATTGTTAGTAGAAATTCAGAAAAGATTATGAAACTCTTGAAAGAAGATTTCAAGTTTTCTCGGTTATCCCCACCTAATGAGAATGAAATACCAATAATCAGTATCTTGCCAGATTTTGTTACAAACCTATAGTACATATTTTAGAGGAAATGTCTTTTAAATAATTCTTTCTGTTTCTAAATGTTATGAATGACACATCCATATAGAAATAAACAACTCTATCTGATCCAAAAGTGTTATATTATATAATATCATGTGTTCAACACGCTTAAACCAATGTGAATAAGAGTAGAAACTAAATCGCAATAAAAAAATATATATTCCAGTATTATAAGTTGAGCGTCGAAATAAATTATTGGTGATTCGAATAGGAAAATACTTATTTTTCTTATTCCTAAAGATACGGAGATGTATCGAAGATTAATTTGTTACGCAAGAAATATCTTGTATGGCTCAAAATATAGATATGTTATTTTATATATATCGTGTTCCTTCTGTGAATACGATTCCTGTTTCGATATTTTTTTCTTGCTTATCAAAATAAGTGTTATAACATCAAAATTTACAAACTAAAATAGAAGTCAGATTTCAGATATAAAATCCATCTAAATATGTCGCATTTTACAACCTCATCGATACTTGATATATATACGGCATATAAGGTACTGCATGCGAATGTCAAAAAATTTAATTCAATAGGCAAAAATAGGGTTCAAATATAGGTATGTTATTTTATATGTAACGGGATTCTCTTTCGGATGAGATTGATGTTTACCTATTTATCAAAATTAGTATTAATATCGTCAAACTAAAATAGAGGTTGGATTTCAAATACAAAACACACGTAAACATGTCGCATGTTTACAACAGTATCCGTGTAAATTTATTACTGAAACGAAAAAGAAATAGAATATATGTTTTCACGAATCTTTACACAGGTAAGCAGCCGAGCGTCCCAAAACGCCTATCATTAAGACCACAATGCTCTTCTTGTGATAAAAATATGTTAGAATCTAATACTTTTTAATTATTTCTAGTTGATAAAAATAAGTATTCATAACATGAAAGTGCTGAATCTATAACAAAAATCGTGTTTCAAATGGAAAAGGATATAGGATTTTAATTTGTTGCATTTCAGAAACATTATCTTGGATTTGCACGTATAAAATAATGTACTTTCAAATTTAGGAGGAATGCCAAGCTAGACAACTAAAATGAATACTTTTTACGCAGACAGACAAATATATTGTAAATGCCTTTTCTTAGAATTTCTATGATTACTTTGAGACTGAAAATAATCATTTTCAATATCGATTTATATAAAGTGTTTTCTTAGACATTTCAGATAAATCTGTCTTATTTAGAATTTATGAAAACCACAAAACAGCGGATACTATTTCTATTGAAATATTAACCAAACTAAAGATTTCATTTTCAATGCGGAACATGTTTTTATTGCTTCAAATACCAAGAAACGATATATTGGAACTTTATGCTCAATTTCAACTGGTAGGTTTGATATTTATTTGGTTATTTCTTAGTTTTTATGTTTAAAAATACTTTCCATCTTTCAATTTTATACGTTTTTATATTTACTTTAGTACTTTTGTTTATTTTTGTTGTCTTTTATGAAGAAATTTGTAGGGACATAAGATTGAATTTTTACCTAAGAATATTTCAATTGTGTAAAGAGTTGTAGTTGGGATCCAATGGCTATATCCGTTGCAATCATTGCGCGGCCTGACTGGACAATTGGCTAGCTCTCTGTCTTTCGGTGTTTCAGGTTCGAATATTGATGGTGGCGTGGATGTTTGTTAGTGGTTCGTAATTCAAGTTAAACTGTAGGCCCGGTCTAATTAGTCTAAAATGTGCGCAAAATGACAAATCAAACTTGCAGTCATAGCTTTAAGAAATGAAGAGAGATGATAGTGATTTAGACAGCGCTTGTAAGTGGCAGCGCTTGTACGATACTCGGACTGATACTTAAAGGTTAAAATGATATTTAAATGATGTATAATATTTAATATATTGTAATAATATATATTATTATTTTATAATTAATACTTGATATTTAATGATACTTAAAAAGTTTTCTAAGTTTTCTTCCGTACAACATCAAAACGTGAAGCAACTAACACTAAAAGTTCCACTGAAAGTAATATCCTCCTATCATTACCAGTTGGGCCGGCTATATTTCTATCGATTAGAGATCTTGGAATACAAGGATTTATAAAGTTTAGCTCTGGAATCACATTTAACTGTTCATTCAATTACTTTGAACAAGGTTGGGATTTCTCGACTACTTTTCAGAAACAAAGTGATTCATTAGTGATTGTAGTTTGTTATTGATCGTTTTCACCATAACAATAACGTAAATACAGGGCATCTATCCCTAAAAGTCTTCCCGGAATGCAATGATAGTTTTATCTCACCCGTCAGTGTTGGTAATATACATAACTGACACATGAGGCCTATATCGATGTACAATAATAAAAAATATTTTAACAACTGCTTATTCAGTTTCTTTCAACAAGTAATGGGATTTCTCAACTCTCAGTGTAGTGGTAAAATGCTCAGCGGATTTGTAAGAATACTCATGTACAAATCAATGGTGATGGCTGTAGCAGTCGCTACTTTCAGAAACGAAGTGATTCAATGGTGATTGTAACAATGTGTATAAGCATCTCAAAATATTTTATCATAAAAAATGACGAATACAAGTCATTTATTACCTAAACTGTTGGTGAAATACATAGCTGAAACACTGGGCTCATCAATGTAGAACAATAAACAATTTTTACATATTAATAACTGAAGTTTGATAACTTCTTGTTAATATCTCTTAAACATTAAAATAATTTATAAAATAAAAATAAGAAAACAAGAAAATAATATTTTTTAAATATAAATTTACACAATTAAATATAATAATAATACACAATTAAAATATACACAATTTATATATATACTTGTATATATATATATATATATATATATATTTCATACAAGGATCGGAATTGATCCGTGTCCTGCCATTTCAGTGAAATCGGAAATTTTTTTTTAAATAATAATTAAAACAATTAAAGAAAGAATGGAAAATGTTGTTTGCTGTCTCTTATTTGTTTTAAATTATTTTAAGTTTGTGCTACTACTACATTCCTTTTCTGTAATACAGTTAATCATTATAAAAAAGACCGGGCATTAGCTGGACTCCAACTGAGTGTTAGACAATGTATATAATTCTCTAATTAAATATCACATTATTACAAAGCAGTCAAATCAAAGCTATTTTGCATGATTACAGAAATATTGTCTTATATTCTAGTGGATCTAATGTTTAAATATATAACTGAATTTTAATTAATTTCATTTCAATTGTCTTCTTGAAATCCTGACAAATATATTAAATAAGGCAAATTTTGTTAGAAAAAGAAATGCGAATGAGATAATTGTTAAAAGATCGTGTTGGGGCCATTGAAGTTTTTCCGTTTAATATGTTTGGTTAAAGAATCTCATTAAATATAACCAAAATGGAGACCAAAACGACCAATACTTTAGATTTCAGTTCTAGATAGATGAATTTGCAGTCTAACAAATCGAAAGAACCGGAACTGTCTAATGTTTCTTTTACCATTTCATTGACGTCTAAAAAGTTCATCTCAAAAACTACAAAATAACAAATGTAATATACATATAGGCCCATTATTTTTTTATTTGGTTTGAATTTAAGTTTTTGTAACCATCCTATTCATTCCTTTTAATAAAATTTTTATGTATGCTCTAGCATAATATTTAGTGTGCGTTTGTACATGTAGGGTCCAATAAAATTTAGAGTATTTAAAAATTTCTAACCACATTTTAATTTTTCACTGAATTCACTATTCTTTATTTGGCGCGTCGTCGAAAATCTCGAAAAACTTTTCGCTTTTTATTATTTTTTTTAAACAAAAACATTTGTTATGCTATCATCTGATTACTTTATCTATATTTTTTTATTGTTTTTAGAAATTCTTTTGAAATTAAATGGTAAATGTATTACATGATGTCAATTAAAATTAACATACGTGAGCCCCAAAAGTCGGTATACAAAAATTGCATTCATTGTATAATTATAAAATTAAAAAGTTGCAGTATTTTTATATTGAAACACAAATGCTATGTTTAAGTAAAAAAATATATTTTAAACCCACGAACAGAAAATTATTGATTTAATTAAAATCTCATGACACAAACGTGCACAAACACTTAAAGGAAAAATGAAAATTGTCCAACATATAGTAGAGTAAAATGGAATATCTTAATATCGTGTAATTTTTGTTTTTGGAATCAATGACGTCTGCTCATGTCATTGAACCATTATTTTGTGTGATACATGCATGTAACACTTTCAGATGCTCTGTAATGCCTTTTTAAGAAATTTTTATCTCGACCACTGTACTTTCTAACTCACCTCCGTCAAGTTCATCCCGTAGTTTTCGATAGAATTCAAATCTGACGGCTGCTGAGTGTTATGATGCTGTGCAGGTACTTTTAATGGGTCATTTTTTTCATAATCTTCCTTGTGTGCTTTAGATCATTTTCATGCTGAAAGATTCACTGGTTTCCAAGCTATAAACTTTTAACAGATGCCTGAACACAGTCTTGCAATATTTTAAATATTCCAAAAGTCCATCGTATTTCAATGAAGGCTAATTTCCTAACACCAAAAAGCCGACACTGACCTCCAAATCATTAATCTACGATGCTTCACTATTACAATGACATATATGAGCTTCAATTCTTTATTTCTAAGCTTTTTGCCACGTTAGTTAATTACGAAAACATTTTTACTCTCATCGGTAAAAACGGGCAGATTTACAGAATTAAAGTCCTTATGGATATATTTCATCAGCAAAATGGAGCTTTTTCTTCGATTTTATTCTATATATTACTTTACATCAAAGGTTTCTTCCAAACTGTTTCAACATTAACACTCATACTAGCACGTCGCTGCAACATATTTTGTTAATTGAGAAGCTGACAATGTCTCATCCAATCTCATTTTCTCATCAATTATCGAACATTTATAATGCTTTTAGTAGTCAGTACTAGGTGTATTAAAAATATATCCAATTGTATCGTAATTCCTTATAATAATTTGGACAATATATCGATATTTTCCAACAATTCTTGCAATTTCAGTGTAAACAAATTCAATATTATCAGATTACGAATGTGAACACCAGTTTTCTGTATTGGAGTCATTTTAACTAGAAACAGTAATAACACAAATTTCTTAACTCATATCCAAGATTATTTTTTGTAAAATAATGGCAATGCTTAAGTAAGGTGAACAAGAACCACTACAATAGCACTTCCTGTATGTAGATTTTAAAATTTTTTTGTATATATTCTGGAAAGTAAGTTGCTTTTTCGTCATTTACTTTTATTAAACATTGTTTAACATACAATGTAAAGTTGCAGTAAATTTAATTTTCAAAAATATTGTAATTTCTTCAATCTTGTTATTTTAATGGATATTGGCTTGTGTGAATGACCGTGTTTTTTTTTTCAAATTTATTTTAATTTATAAACAAAAGGTTTTGTTTACTATTCGCAAAATACTAATTTACAATTTTTTTCCGTTATTTTTACTTAGAAATTTGCCAAAACTAAAAGACTTTATTATCTGGAACTAAACAGAGTATGGCCATATCTGCTTGTTATACATTAATACTGCCATTTGCAGAAATCCAATTGAAATCTCTAGGCAACGCTTAGATGTATTTTGATACAGATGCATTTTTCTAATTAAATGTCATGTTATTATAAAGTAGGCGATTTTAATTGGTAATGCATTGAACCTCCCTTTATGATACTGTTTATTCAATCCACAATTATTTAATGAATCAGAACGTTTCCAATTAATTCTCAGTTGTGAAAATAATTGCTCCATTAAATATTTTGATGCAATTGATAAAATTTGATTGATTTCATTCCTACTGTGCTAATATTTAACCTTTATTTTCATAAATAATTATTTTACAAAAATGAAATATTAATTTTATCGCTAAATTTCGATATTAAGATTTAATTGTTTTTATTAAGGTCATTACTATTTTTGCTTGATTATATAAAAAACGTTCCATCATTCGCAGATTTTAATAATAGTTTATTATAATTTATTAGATTTAATGCTGCAAATTTACAACTGAAATTTTATTATTTGCAAACCTCAATCATAAAATCATTTTTCTTAAAAGGGTGAAGGATCCACTTAAATATTCAAAATGTGTAATTTATTTAATGCAAGGGTATGTGAGAAAGCATTTACCAATAGAGTAATCTTAAAATCTCCATTCGCATTTCTCTGCCTCAATTATCAATTGGTCATTTTTATCATTACACTTGGTGTCAGAACGTCCCGGTAAATAGCTAGTTGAGTTTTACACCTTAACATTAACATTTAACAGTAACATTTGAACCTAAATATGCAAAAGCTAAATCGAAAGTGTTTGAATCTACGCGTGAAGAGAATGGAAAAATAAATTCATAGGTTAGAAAGTCCTTCCATTGGGTTCTAGGAGGAAAGGGCAAACAGCGGATTCTTCAGGGTGCTATCCCCTGGGAGAGTGTGGATGTTCAAAATTGTGATTGCAAGATATTGATACAGTCCACAAGCCTCCATGATTACTGGATAATGGTGAATCTTATATTCATTTATTTTTTCAGTGCAAATAACTGCAGGTCCAAATGTCAGATATTAAAAACAACATGTTAACGTCATTATTTTTCGTCGGTTTACGCGGTTTTTATCCTCGACCAACTTACTAATGTTCTTTTAGTGTAATTCTGATAACTATTTTGATATATTTGATTAGTACGTAAAAATTATAAATAATTTTTTTTTTTTTAAAATTCTGTGAGCCATCATGTAATTTGTTCTCTTAAGATAAGAGTAGTTTGAGCTGTCTTCTATATTTTTCCGGTTTTATTTTTTTTTCCTCTATTTAAATTTGTTTTTACAAAAAATACATATTTTTACGTTTGTTATTATCATTTAATGTTTATTAGTTACATTTGCACATTTGTTCTTAGTATTTGATGTTCGACAATTGCAATTGCACATTTTTTCGTATTATTTGTTGCTCGATAGTCCATTTGAGCATTTGTTCTTATATTAGATGGGCAAGCCAGATACATTCGCACATTTGTCCTTATTAATTGATGCCCGACAGTTGCATTTGCCCTTTATTATTGTAATTTATATAGGAATAAAATATTATATAGAGGAAATAACAATTACCTCTTTTTAAAGCCCATACTATAATTTTTGTAATGATAAATAAAAATGTAAACTTTTTTGGGGAGACATGCAATACTTACGCTATACTAAAACCATGATCAAACATAAAAGCTTTGCCAGACCCCTTTGGTGTTTTAAATGTTCAGTACATACCAGCACTTAGACATTTCGAGTCCTTTGAGATGAAATTAGGGTTGAAACTTCCCTTTTCCTTTTGAAAATTAAACATGACTTTCGTCTCCGAAAGTGATGTCAAACAATGAATGCATCATCGCTTTCAGCACTTAAATTAAAACTCATACGCTTTCTGAAATTTAAGTGATTGTTGAATTGAACGTTGAACAGAATAATAATTGAATTTGTACTCAGAAATGTCGAAACATAGATCAGTAATTTGATAAAAGCGATCCAACATCGATTCGTAGTTTTTGCTATATGGCGCTTTAGGAAGATACGTTTTGTTTGCTTTAAAGCTCATTTGTTCTGTGTCTTTCTTGTTATGATGGAAAAATTAAACTTCCACTTAATGAATGAAACGAAATGTTTGGGAAAATAATACTTTGTAAATATGGTGACTGAATTGTCAATGGAATGAAGGGTTGGATGTTTGAGTTTACTAAAATGTTGAAGATAATTACTAATGCATTCATTCTTTGGAGATGGAAAGGAGAATATGTATTAAATCAATTATTTATTTAGTTGTTTTTTACGTTGTTTATTAAGATGCAGCCAACCCTTAAGATGAATTTTAACAGTAAGATTAAAATAATTGTTTAATTTGAAAGAAAGTAACTTTTATTTAGGAATGTAAATATTTTTTCCTAAACTAACTAAAATTAATATTCTTTCCATTCATTCAAACTAGTTTAAAATAATGTAAAATAAATAAAGATTTAGTGACCACCTTATTCTGTTGTAAAAACAATTCAAGGCAAGATTTTATAAAATTATAATAATAGTAGTAAAAATAATAATTTTATAGAATAATAATGTTAAATAATAAAAATGAGATAATAAAATAATCATAATCATGATCTAATAATAAATCCATCAAATGAACCATGGAACTTGAAAAAAAAAACAGATTAAAAATCAAAGCTTTAAAATAACATTTAAAAGAAAATTAAAACAATTTTCTATTATATTATAAAACACATCTGTGCTGAAAATTAAAAATAAAATAAAGTTTATCTAAAATATTTATGGGGTTTTTTTTAAGTTTGCGAAATGTCCAAATATTATCCATCTCATGGCCAGTGGTAACTTGAGCAGCTAACATGTAAGAGGGTTCAGGATCAAATACATTTATTGCGATCCACCATTGCCACCATCAATCATTACCGATAAAAAGTCTTCCCAGCGGCCTGATGGCCAATTGGCAGCTCTGGCCTTTTGGTATCACAGACTTTAGAGCTTTAGGTTCGAATCTGGCGGTGGCATGGATGTTTGTTAGTAGTTTGGAATCCACGTTAAATTATAAGTCCCGGTCTAATTAGCCAAAAGTGTTCACAAAAGGACCGTAGAGCGGCAAGCCAAACCTAAAAGTGTTCCAATAAGGCAAATGGCCACCTTTGGTGAGCTGTTTACGGTGTAAGTAAGAACAAGATTTGGTTTTGTCGTTATACGGTCATTTTGTTCACGCTTTAGTCTAATGATACAGATATCTACTGTTTAACGTAACTGTACTGTGTACTGTACTGTGTACTGTACTGTGTACTGTTTAACGTAACGTACTGTGTTACTAAATAAGTGACCCATCATATGAATAATGAAACTTATTTAACCATAGAACTTAAAAAAAAAAAATTAAAATCAGAAACACTAAAATAGCATTTAAAAATATTAAAACAGCTTTTTATAACATTAAAAGGATTATTATTAATATTACTAATTTTAAAATTATAACCCTAAATGGATAAGGACGGGGTGTGACTAACGCATTAACTCCTGAAGTGAAAAACTATAAATAAAAAGATAAAATTTTTCACAATTTAAGAAAATAAAATTATCCCGACAATTGAAAAAATATTCCCTCAAACAACTCTACAAGAGTCTGTTAAATTTAAAATGCTGTTTGTTAATTTTTACGTATTAATTTTACATTGACTATGTAATCTAAGATGAAATTCGAACTCCTTACCATTTCTCCCAAAGCAGCTACAATTTCATCAACAAAGACAGAGACTGAAAATGCTAATAATTATTTTTTTGTGTATTTATAATAGTTACTATAATAGTTGCTGTATAACATAATACAATACTATTTATAATAACTACTAGTACATACTTATAATAGTTACATATAAATTTAAAAGTATGATTTCTATCGACCTACATCAAAATTATCGTTGTTACTTTCTTTATGTGTTAGTTGGTGAAGATTTTATTTTTTGGTTTCAAAATATATATAAAATGTATTTTCTGTTGAAAGTTAAATTATTCTATAACCATTTTATCAAAATCTCTTTTACAAAATAAAAAATGTCTTTTTATTCATGACTTGAAAAATAAAGAAGTTATTAATAAAATTATAAATTTATTATCTTTCTCAGAAAAAAAAATCATTATCAGTAGTAAATAGAGTATTTCAGAAGCAAAAGCAAAACATCAACAAAAAAAAAAAAGCGAATCTTATAAATTAGTGCGACTTGGATATTTCCATTGAATGTTGTATTTGAATTCTATTTTAAGCAGTGATTATTATGTAAACTGAACTTAAGATTTTGCAATGAAAAAAATTAATGAATTATGTTTGGATAGAAAATAATAAATAATATAAGCGAAAAGAAACAAGAAAGACATTTTATATAATTTGAAACCCACAGTTTTCAAAATAATGCAAACAAAAAGATTATTTCCTTTGTAAGTACATTTTTTTTTTTTTATATCAAAGTAATTTCTAATGTTTTGCAAATTTGCTATTTTTCAACTAGAAAATCCCTACTTTTATATATTTAACTTTTAATATCTCCGCATCATTTGCATTTGAAATTTTAGAAATGGAATAGAATAAGTAAAGTCTCGTATTATTATAATTAATTTTTTACTTTTTTTTAAGAAGTTTAAAGTATTCATTTGTATTCGTGTAAAATAATATTTAGATTTCCTAGAATAATTCCCAAAATGAAGTTTTCTTCTATAGTAAAAATATTTCATAACTACAGTCTGAGTAAAAACTTTAAGGCCAGTAGACATTTTTGAGAAAATGGAAACATTTAAACTGAAGAATTAAGATACCATTTTATTGATAATTATTGAGCTTAAATAAAAGTAAAAAAAATAGAAAAATTAATTTGAAAATATTTTATTACTAGAAAATATTACAGAACACACAGATGAATATTTGAGCCTGAGTAAAAACTTTAAGGCCAACATAGAAAATAACATATAAGAAAAAAAAAATTACAAATTCTTAGAAGGTTGTGTAGGAGCCATTACTTCGAATTACTTCAAATATTCTTGTTTTCATGGATGAAACGAGTTTTTGACAAGGATGGGGTCGGTTTTATACCATTCATCTTCGATAGTAGATTTCATCTCTGTTGTTGATGTAAAATGTCTCCCATTTGTATAAACTCTTCTTGCTAAGTCAGCCCAAAGGTTCTTGATTGGGTTGAGGTCAGGTGATCTAGCTGGCCATTTCACAGTTTCAACATTGTTGACTTGGAACCAATTTTTTTGTGCTGTTACTCGAATGGATCGGTGCATTGTCTTGCTGATATTTCCAATTTTCTCCAGCAAGACATTCAGCATTTGGCAAAAAGATGATTTGTTAGGACATTTTGTATCCTTGTCAATTCATTCTACCTGAAACGAATGCAATTGAGCCCACACCATTGTAAGAAAAACAGCCCCAAGTCATGACAGACCCTCCAGCTAATTGGCGCTTGGAGAATATTTCTTTTTCATTTCTTATATCATGCCAGTAGAAATTCAAGCCATCTGGTCCCTCCAAATTCCATTTTTTCGTCAGAAGAAATAATTTCTATCCATTCGTTGTTCCAGGTCATGACTTTCTGGCCAAAGTTCAAAGGCTCTATTTTGTGTCTCTGCAGTAACTGAGGCTTAGTCAATTGCTGTATAAGTGTACCTTCCAGACCTTCTAAATGTGTTATAAATCGTTTTTGACAAACTTTTAAACCTGTCGTCGGAATCAGTTTCCTGGTTGAGTACTTTCCAGCAGATGCAAGTTGGCAAACTCTTCTTTCATCACGCGAGGACAAAGCTTTCGGTCTTCCCACAGTATTCTTTTTACCATAATTGTCTTTCAATTTTAAGAAATTGTTGACTACAGTCTTTGATCTTCCTATCTTTATCGCAATAGCACGACTACTCATTCCTATTGAAGACAAAGCTTCGATCTGTCCTTTTTCACGATCAGTTAACTTCTTACCCTTCGCCATCTTCACAAAGATCACCAATACCTCGAAGAAACGTATGACAAATATGAAAATTGCAGCGTTGTCACAAGCTAGTAGTTGCAATGGTAATTACACAATTATATTATATTTATTTTTAAAAATGACTGGTGGCCTTAAAGTTTTTACTCAGGCAGAAATACTAACTTTGTAAATAACCACATGTTTCTCATAATTATGTATTTACAAATTATGTTTATAGCATTTATTTCTTATCAATGAACTTTAACAATTAATATTATTTGAATACCTTTTATTTCATTTTTACATTTTCTCAAAAATTTTTACTGGCCTTAAAGTTTTTACTCAGGCTGTAATTAAAATTTTTGGCAGCATGTATTTTCATGTTCTTCGTAATATGACCACTTATACGTAATCCGTCTTTGTTTAAACAATTATTCTAATTCTATCAAAATATTACTAATGCACAGAATATAAATTTTAAAAACTCACTAAATAAAATTTAATTTTTTTAAAATTTTACTTTCACTTTAAACTATTTTATTTAAAAAAGGTACAATATCGAAAGATATGAATTTTATTTTCCAAGCTCCATGTAAGCTCTAAATAAACAGCACCAATAGGAATATAATCATTTTCAAACTTAATGTGTCGTTTTCGGCCCTAAAATTATTCAGGTTAATTAAAACTTTAATAAATAAAGAAAATGTTACGATTTCATTTTTTATTTTTATAAATTTGAGTGATCAGAATTATTTGTGATTCAATTACCTTCTGCCCCAGTGATTGTGGATTTTTAAAAATATTTTTTCTTTTGATATTTGTTCTAAAAGGTAATTTCGAGGGTAAATTGTCTATAAAATGGCATAATTAAGCGAAAACAATTTTACGATGAAAATCATTATTTTAATAATCAAAAAGATTACTAAAAGAAATCAATTTGGCTGAGATATTCAACTAGTTATGCATTGCTGATCATCCAAAATACAACACCATAAAGGAAAAACACCATCATGTGTATGCTGTTTAGGTTTTTGTGTCATATTTATGCCGCGGTAAATTATGCAGATGATTGTCATTTCATATATTTGCATATCATGGGTGACTGCGGTGTCACTTAAAAATGGAGGTTGCGTTTGTCGCTCTAGGGTCTTTTTGCACACTTTAGGCTAATTAGAACTGGATCTTCTGTTTAACGTGGATTCCAAACCACTAACAAACATCCATCTTACAAACGTCTCGAACATTTTGGAATGTCTGCACTTCTGTTTCAAAATACTTTGAAGGTCTCTCAGTTGGCGAGGAAGACATCTGCACAGACTTCACAGTAAGTGACGAAATCAAAAGACAATTTAGGTACAAATCACTCTTTGAATATTAGGAATTCGTAAACGATGAGTTTTCTGTATTGAAAACTGGAGCAATTCATTTACTATTACCGTTTTGAGGATCATACCTTTGCATTTTCTTCAGTGGCTGCTTTGAAGTCAAAATATGTACAAGCATATAAAAAGAAAGCAGAGTGTCTGTTTCTAACATAAAACCTTCCTTCGAAGAACTTTTCTCCGCAAGACCGGTCCAATCGAGTTAATAATTATTATAAAACTTGTTTTTAATTTAGTATGAATATGCTAATTATTAAATACATTGTACGCTATTGATAATATCATATTTATACAGTACTATACCAGTGTAAATGTATATTTTATTTTTTATTTTACCAGAACGCAATTTTGCTTTCCTACCAATAAATAAATCAATTTTTTGAATAACATTTTCATTTTTGTTATGCTGGCTTCCTGATTTAGTGTTATCACGTCCCCTCAGGATGACGCAGCGCACAGGTTGGGAATCCCTGAATTACAGATTATTCCTTTATTAATAACTATTAATATTTAAAATTAATGCTTGCAAGATATAAGAAAAAATGGCATTTTAAAGGATAAAGCAAATATTATTATTAATTATGTATGCATGTTACATTGTAAGTTCATCATTGAAGGTATGGCGTATAAACTTACATTATTAATAACTGAATATTTCAGTTGAGTTCAGTTTCTTAAATAGTAACTGATAATTTAATTGCATTAATGCTTTAATAAATTTCATGATGACTCATGATGTCCAATAAAATGGTTCCCTTAAATAATTTAATAACAGTTTAGTGATTTTGTATATTGCCTATTGGCTATCAAACTGCCAAAATTCATTTAAAAAACAATTTTTTTCAGCATATGTATTCAAACATATCAAACGCTGTATTCGCTGAATATATTCAGAAAAAGAATACCTGTATTACGTTCGTATGCATTATTGACTTTCCACAAACTTAAAATATTCATTAGTAGCGAAAATAACTACATTGAATGATAAAATTATTTAATATATTTGCTTATTATTCTGATGAAAATATTTAAATTACCAATTCTGATTTTCATTAAATGATCTTGGGTAAGATTTGTTTAATGTTAAGCTACTATTTAACTTTGTCAAAAACTGTGCGAGGTTTGAAGAAAATACTTAATGAGAAAAAAGTAATGTTTAGTAGAAAATCAAGGAATCCACTGTAAACCGTAGGTGCCGGACTAATATGACTTCAAAGCGTTGGGGATAGGGCTGCAAAAAACCCCTTAACTGTAAAAAATCATGTTTTGAAACCTACCAGAAGGGAGACGGCCTTGGCCCAACAAGGAACTGTTGAAGGAGCCAATGAAGAAGAAAATCAAAGCTTTTGTATTTTCGTACATAAAAACATATTCAGAGAAAAATGTATTGAGTAAAACTGTAGTATTTTCACAGAACGCAATTCATATTACATAAATATACTATTTTAAGAGTTGAGAAAATTTAAAATAATACTGAATGAATACTGCAAAATGCAATCATATTTTTTGTATTCTATTCAAAAATTATCCAAGGTCTGAAATATTGTTATTATTATTATTTACACAGAAGAACTGTCAGCAATAATGGCATCTTTTCAGAAAACTAGGAATTTATTTTTAAAATTACATTCAAATTTCTTTTTGTGTGGGGTCCTCTTTTGCCCAATTTGTGCAATTTTTGTATCATTTTAGGAAGTAAAGTATATAAAAAAAGAAATTGTCTGTGAAAAGAGATAAATAAATAAAATTATAATAACAAAAAGAAGAGGAAGGATAATATTGCATTTAAACCTGTTTTTCACTAATCATAGTGTACGTAACTTTCTTTTATGCAAGATTATCTTTTTATAATGAGATTGAATTTGCGTTGACATCATATTAATCAAATGTGAATGTATCGAATAACTTGTTCCTCAACGTACATTTTGAATGGCGTCGCTATTTGTCGAGGAGTAAACCACTAATTTGTTGTTTAATTCACTAAATTGTAGTTGGCACCGAAAGTTACGCGACTGTTCTACTCAAGCCTTATTTCAAATGCAGATTCAGCTGCCCTCCTCCCTAAAGGACGTCTCTTAATTTAAATGCACGATTACACTGATTGCCAGTGGTGATGTACAGGGATGTCTCCTCCTTGGAGACTCCTTTTTTCTTCTCAGAAATATTTTTTCGGAATTGAACAAGACAAGTTCCTTTTTCCCTTATTTCACAACGTCTCTTTTTATTTCCAGCTTCGTGAAACTTTTATAGATGTGATAGATTTGTTTGTCTTACTTTTTGAAATTCTACATTTTTTTCTATTGTTTCGTTTTCCTTCTGTTCCATCCTATAAGATCTGGGCTCTTTGCTGTTTTATTTATTTTTATCTCCTTTTTTTTTTTTTTTTTTTTTAACTCAGACCCTTTCGTTTTTAACTCAGATTTTATTCTGGCGCTTTAGCTTAGGATTAAATTTTGTCCAGTTCAAGATCTGCTCGAGTGGTCAAAACTGATGTCCCATATTAAAAAAATGGTTCGGAAAAAGTTTGCCTGGTTAAGAACGTGTTTCAATTCTGCTTGGAAATGAAGTAAAAGACCATAGATTTTTTACACAAAAGTTCGTTCAGGAAACGGCCCTTTCTGGAAAATTTAATTCCTGGGAAATATAACATTTATTAAGATTTTTTATTTGGAGGATATTCAAATAATGAGACTTTTATTACAGATCTTTTTAAGGTCGTATGAAAACTATCTTGTTACTATAAATAAAGAAAAGAAAATTAATTTTTTTCGATGCTTAGAATAATTATTTAGGATTTTTATTTTAAATGGGAATTCTTTATAAATGTTTAACGCGTAGGTTGGTTTATAACTTTAAAAATGAATATTGAAAATGCATGGACAATTTTTTATCTATTCAAAAAAAAATTCCCAAGTTCTGAATTATTGTTATTATTATTTTTACTATAAAATTTAAGCAACAATAACAAAGTAACATTATTTTTAAAATTACTTCAAATTTCTTTTGTGTGGTCCTCTTTTGCCCCTATTTGTGCCATATTTTGTATCATTTTTTATAAAGTATACAGAAGCTTCCAACTGCCATAAAAATAAATAAATAAATGAAATAATAATATTATGAAGGAAAGAAAATTGCCTACAAAGCCTGTCTTTGAGGAATAATATTTCGTGTTATTCCCATAGACCGCACAAAAACGGGTTTTGAATATGTGTAACAATTTTTTATGCAAAAGAAGATTGTCTCAATAATGAGAGACAATTTGTGTTGTCTTCATATTAATCAAATGTGAATGTATCAAATAGCGTGTTCCTCAGCTTACACATTTAAATGGCGTTGAGATTTGTCAAGGACTAAAACACTAATTTGTTATTTAATTCACTTAATTGTGAGGTTGGCAGCGACAGTTACATGGCTGTTTACTGAAGCCTTATTTCAAATGCAGGTCATTCATCCTCTAAACGGACGTCTGTAATTTAAATGCATGTGATTACACTGATTGCCAGTGGTGATGTACAGGATGTTCTTTCCTTCTTAGAGACTCCTTTTATTTCTCTTTTCAAGTCAAGTCTTTTCGGAATTGAAAGACAAGAGTTCCTTTTTTTCCTTATTTCACAACGTCTCTTTTTATTTCACGAGCTTCTTGAAACTTTTATGGATGTGAATAGATTTGTTTACTTCTTTGAAATTCCTGGCAACTTTTATTCTGTTTCGTTTTCTTATGTTTTCCGTCCTATAAGATCTGGGCTCTTTGCTGTTTATTTTTATTTTTATCTTCTTTTTTTCTAAATCCACTTTCGTTTTAACTCAGATTTTATTCTGGCGCTTTAGTTGGATTGAGAAATTTTTGTCCCAGTTCAAGATCTGCTCAGTGGTCAAAACAGATGTCCCCGATAAAAAGGAAATGGTTTGGAAAAGTTTGCCTGTTTCAATTCTGCTTGGAAATGACGAAATAAAAAGCCCAAAATTTTTACTTAAGTTCGTTCAGGAAACGGCCCTTTCTGGAAAATTTAATTCGTGCAATATAACATTATTAAAAAATATTATTTGGAGGATATTCAATTAAATGGGACTTTTTATTATAGATCTTTAAAGTTGTATAAGAAGAAATCTCGTTATAGTAAATAAAAGAATGATAAATGGCACATTAATTTCTTTAGATATTTCAACTAAACGACATATGAACTTTTTAAATAAATTCTTTATAAACAGGGTGGTTATAACTAAAATCAAATTGGAGTCATTTTATAACTCTATACCTAGTTATCAGCAGCCATATGTAAAGTATCGACAATTCTGAAATATACTTATCTTCCTTACTTCTTTGTGCTTTTACCATCCTCTTATTAGATGCCCTTTCTTCCCTATTAAATACACCCGAGACTATGATCCAGGATGAAATGTAGATAGATATCTGCTTTTACAACCCACAACTGTCAGCAGCCATCTTTGAAGCATCGACGTATAAATTTTCTAAAACATCATATCTACTATTATTTCTTCATGCTTTTTCCAC
>BPLR01006342.1:0-35094 GCA_021605095.1 Caerostris extrusa
AGGTAGCAAACTAATATTATTATATCTGTATATCATTATAATTTTTATTGGCACATAAAAACATTGCTTTACTTACTAAATAAAGATTTTATAATTCTACTTAATTTATTTCCCTTATATTTATAAATAATTGAAGTGACCCAACTTAATTTCCCATTGATTTTTTAATTAAAGTGGCTTTGATTTGGTATTGCTAATGAATATGACTACTTTTCAAAAAGGCACAAATTAATTTTTAAATTTTATATAATTATAGTTATGTAAAAAAAAGTCTCCTTTTAAATTATATGTATGTCTTCTTTTAAAATTATATTTGCATTTTTATACATTATAAAAAAATGAACCAAAAGAAAAAAAGATGCCTGCTTTAGATGGCTCAATTCTTTTAAACTTTCTAGATATTATATAAAATCTTTAAAAAAGGACTCTTTAAGATAGATGGCAGTTTATTTTCCTTTGCCTAGAGAAAATACGTAGATTACAAAATTTCATTTTTATTTTCATAAGTAAGGTTATTATCAAATTTTCTTTTTTACCAACTGCATAAATTTACTTTTTTGCAAAGAGATTTTATCTCTATATGTAAGTATTAATATATATAGTATATTGCTGGTGTATGCTTTTATATGCTGTGTTATAGTAATAGAATACAGTGCTAAATAAATTTTACTTTTTTTTTATATCAGAAGGAATTATTTTTGCATATCAAGTGGTGTGGCAGAATACAATCCTAAAGATATTACAGGTTATAATGTAATATATATTAAAAATTGGTATACATAAATTTTGGTTTAAAAGTTTCCATTTATCTATTTTTAAAAGTTGTTTAAAAATACAAAGTAAATTATTATGGGAATATTAATAATTCTTCAATTTATTTCATTTCATTTATGGAAATAAAGTAATTAGTAATATTTTAATATAGTTTACTCTATTTTTAGGTTTTTCAACTATTTATACGGGACTGGAAAATGCAGCCAGAATTTTGGCATACAGTTTAAGTTCTGAGACTGTGAATATAGCAGGCCATAGGTATTATATATTTTAAGGAGATAATTTAAACACAGATAATTAATTTTTGTCTCTTCTTTACTATTGTAACATTAGAATAATTTTTGTTTAAGGTATGGCAATGAAATAGGTGAAGTTGTAGGAAATGCTGTTTTCTCCATTGGAAATCTTGCTCTCACTACTCATAATGTACAATCTCTTGGAGTAAAAGCTGTAGCAAAACGTACTGCAAAAGATGCTGGTAAAGCAGTTCTTAAAGATTATGCTGGACATGTAAATTTGCCAAAAAAGTAACTTATTTTTAAAAAATTGTTATACACCAGTGATATGAAATTAATGTGGTTTTCAATGGGTTCTTTTTACTTTTGCTTATTTTTAGTTGTGGATGTCCTATTTTACTGTTACTTTTAAGATTGAGGATAAGTATATAAAAATTATAAATATTTGTTACGCTGAAATTAAATTTCACAAATTAGTTCTAATATATAGTTAAAAATATTTTTTGGAAATAAATTATCATTAACTTAAAAAATCATGCTTACAAATAAGTTTAACATAAAAAAAAATATTAAATATATTATTTGTTATGTAGCTTTAATAATGTTTTAACAGTATTGCCTATCATATATCAACTTAATGATTTATTTTAAAATTTAAAACAGAGAAAAATTTAAAAATTTAAACTTCCTTTTTTGAATAATTTTATACTTTAACAGGATAAATTAATTTATTTTTTGTAGAGTTTCTCAATTATTGTTATATAATGGATTTCTTCTAGACATATATACATATAGGATGTACAACATAACTGTAAATATCTAAATGCAACTTTTTACTCAAGTAATACAAACAAGTGGCAACTATTTCTTTTATTTTCATTTTACAGAGATGCCAACTACTAGGGACAATTTAAATTAACTACTGACTATAGAAGAAACAAATCCTTCTAAAAAAAACCTTTTTTGTCTATTACTTTTTTTTAATTATGTGCAATTAAGACTTCCATATTTCCAGAAAAATAGTATCAGCTATTATTAAAAAATAGATAATTTTAATACATTTTTTTTTAAATGTAACATTTGATCTTTTTTCAAAAACTTGTATAAATAAATATATTGTTTTTTTGTACATTTTCCTTTGTTATGAAAAAAAAAAAAACTTTATTATGCAAGGCCTTTTCTAAAATGAGGATTGAGTTTAATAGGTAAAAATTTTCAGTGCTTTTTACTAATACTTATATTTTTATCTAAAATTGGTGTGTAACATATATTAAACCTATCTATAATAAATCATTTTCAACACACACATATAGGTAGTATAAGTCTTAATTGATCTTTAAATTAAACTTAATTTAATGAAATGTAACAATTTTTTTTAAATGCAAATTATAAATTGCAGCTACATTAATTTTGTGTTAATGTTGGTAGTGATATGTGTTTGACCCCACAACTGAGAAGTAAAAAAAATTAATAGAAAGTATAATTTGAGGTTGCTTTCTTTGCATCTTATTACAAAAATACTAAAGCAGCTATTAATTAAATAATTTCTTGATGCTAATGTAATTTTTCAGTGTTGATTAATGCTTAAAAACCTCATGGATATTTAAAATATCTTTTAGAATGCAATTGTGAGCTTAAAAATTGTATGTATTCCTGAGATACAATTATTGTATATTCTCTACAGGATAACATCAGTTTATTTATTTTTACCTAATCATGTTATTATTATAAAATATATTTTAACAAATAAATGATATTTTTCCTTTCATGTCTATATCTGTTATTATAACAATACACAACTGTTCCAATAGTTATATTTATTAAACATTTACAAAATCTTATCACATTAATAGATCAACTATAATTAGAAGGCAATTTATTTATGTGCAATGATCATAAAGAAATCTGTATACAAACCCAAAATGAGCTCTTCAGGTGATTTTTCTTTTCGTAAAATTGCTAAGAACCTGAAAAAGAAATAATTTGAAGTTAGAAAATTAAAAAAAAGCATTGTTTAAATAATTCTGCTTATTATATAAAATTTTTTTTTAGTTTAATAAACTGTGCATATATAATTTAATGTCAGAAAATTATCAAAGTTATATATGCAAAATTACACATTTTGTCTTAAAAGCATTAAGAAAAAAAATCTGGTTAGCACTAAATTAATATTCAAAACTCATTAGTTTATTTTAAAAATTTGGGCAAGGTTCATAAACTACTATTAAAAATTATTTTTTATTCAATATTAATAATTTTCTACTTTTGCAGTGGATTTTTCTCAAATAAAATAACACAGTTCATTAGATCTGAACTGGATCTTAAGAGGAAATTGTTTTTAAATAATTGCAATGAGCAAAAAAAACCTTTTTTTCGTAAAAATTTCGGATCCATATATATTATCCTCGGGTATCAATAAATTGTACAAAAGGTGAACAAATAATTTTCCATTTATTGAGAATTTAATTTTTGTAAAAAATGTTGTATTGAAATCATATTCCTTACATGTATAGATTTCTAATAAAAAGAACAATTATTTTTGATGCTTAATAATCAAAAAGTTATAGTATTTGATTAATAATTAAATCCAACCTCTAACACGAAGTGTGAAATTATGGACATTTTAGAAAAGAGAAATCACTTACTTTTTCTCAATTTCCTCCAAGAGTTGTTCAGCTGCTTCAGAATCTTCTTTAAATAACTTTTGATAGGAACTCCAACTACTTAAGTATCCCATATAATCTGCAAGGGAACTGCTTGTCTTTTGTACTAAGCTCAATCTGTTAAAAACAAATAATACACATTATTACTACCCTAGATATCATATATGTACCTTTTAAAAAACACCCTAAAAGTTAAAAAAGATGATCACCAGATTCAAAAAAATGGCAGAATAATCAAAAATAATTTTATAAAAATTAGACTATTTTCCTTAATTACATCATTCTAATTTTCCTAAATTCTCATTCTTTTTTAATTAAAAATTACATAAAAATTAAAAATAATTTCAAAATTTTCAAATATAAGAAACAGGCATTATAAAAGATTTCAAACATTTTGCATAATATTTCGTTACTTTTTTTAAAAGTTGTTTTAGCAATCTCTTATTAAAATTTTAATGCAAATAAAAATTCATTAAAATTTTATTTATTGATATTAAAATATTCTGGAAAAATATAAAAGAGTGAATAGAATATTATGGTGCAAAAATTAGATTAAGTTTTGAAGTAAAAAGAAAATATTGTACAATCAAATAAACATTTTTAAATTAAGCAACAATCAGAAAGAATGTTCATTAAGAAAATTTTTATGAGTTTTATTACAGACTGATTGGCAGAATTTAATACATAAATCACAATCTTATTTTTAAGATACTAGCTGCAAGAGTGAAACAAGATTTAAAATTTTAATAATAAATAAAAAAACATAAAATAACTTATTAAAAATAAAACATAGAATAATAGTTAAAATATAGCATAACTTATTCAAACTATTATTATATATAACTTATTAAACGTTTCAACTTTTAAAATGATGAAACTTATTATTTCAGTTATATTTTTACCAATAATAAAACCAAAAAATATAAAGGAAAGATATATTTATACATAAGAATTGAAAGAAAAATTCATTGGTTAACATATTTATTTCAATATTCTATCATGGGGGCGAATTCCTGTTTGAAAGGATACTAAACATTTACATACATTACAGTTTTCTGCAAATCAAGAAACATAAGATCAATATTCAATGACTTTATGATAGCATTTTTATTTAATAACAAAATAATAATAAGAATATTGTTATTAGTAGTTAATAAGTATGAGTGGAAAAGCCAGAATATATGAAAAAAAGAAAAAAAGATCTCAGAAATCTTGAAGGTGTCCCTGAGCAAAAAGTTATATAAACTCAGAAATATTTTTAGAAATTTCAATGTAGAAACTTTATCATTAAGAAAATCAATCATAACTAAATTTAATAATATTGGAAATAATTACCTATGGCTGTCTTTGAAGGGCAAATTAATATCAGCATAATGGTTTTGAACAATGTATCGTTCTTTGTCCCAGTAAGATCCCAATTTCTCATCATGTAGAACAATAATGTGAGATAATAAGATAACTAATAGTAATGTAAAAATATAAGTGAAAATATACAAAAAACAATTTTAATACTTATAAAAATTCAATACTTGAATTGGGTTCTGTAAATCAAAATGAATTATATTTAATTTTAGGTACTTATGTATTTAAGGTACCCTGGCGACAGTTGCGCCAATAAAGAGCAAACACGCCAACCGCAGCTACAGATTTGGCGCCAATCTACACTTAAAATTTTTTTTTTCCAAATAATAAAATATATATGAAACACTTCATTTAAAATCAAAACGCTTTCAAAATATTTTTTATTCAAATAATAAAGATTTGCAACACTTAAAAACCGCCAAGGTACCGTTAATACGTAAGTACCTAATTTTTATTTCATAATTTTATTCAAAAATTTCTACATTTTTTTTACATAATGATAAAAGAAATGCAAAAATGAATTATGCAGTAAAATGATTAAAACAAATTATACTGAAAATTTTGAAATCTGCTTTTGTTAATTTTACTAACAAAAATATCTTTTTAAAACATAATGAAAGAAAAAAAAAAAATATCTCACATTATTATTTAACATGCACTAAATACTAAAGTAAATTTTGTTGGTATAAACTATAATTTTAAGCTACATAGTAATAGTTTTTTAATTTAATTTTATGATCATTTTAAGTGTTATAATTTTATTATTCACCAGAAATATGGTTAATAATATATAAATGGAATTAAAAATAATTCATATCACCTTTGTTATTAGGTGATTAATCCTATTGCTTTTATCTTCATCATCAAATTTTGGAACAGGAATCCAGTATCCATATGCAGCAACAACTCCATTAGGTTTAAGTACTCTTTTTATTTCAGGGAAAATTTCATTCTTATTAAACCAATGCAGAGATTGAGAAAATGTTATCAAATCCACTGAATCTGATGACACAGGTAAATTTTCTCCCTTTGCAACTCTTTTAAGATAAATAATATTTTAAAAACTATAAATAATTAAATTTTCAATAAAGATATCAATATACTCATCATTTAATACTAAAGTATTAATTACTATTATATACTTTAATGCTGTTTGGAAATTCAATATTTCAATAAACTTTAAAACTACAATTTGTTTTTAATGCAATTACAAAATATAGACATTTAATGTTTTTCTAAAAAGTAATTTAATTTTATAATTAATAAATTGAATTTTTTTTAATGTACAGCAATGCTTTAATTAATATATACTTTGTATAATCATAATGGATCAATACAAGAAGTTTGCAATTTAGAAATGACTAATATAAAAAATACATAAATTCTTTAAACATCTATAGAAGTTAAAATTAAAAATATCCATATATATTTTTTCATGCAGTTGAGCCTTCTTTTTTTTTATATATATAAAGGGGTTTCATGGCTCCTTTATTTATAAAAATTGACAAATTTTTCAATAAACACAAATCAATTTATTATAAAAGAATGAACCAATTAAAAAAAAAGAATCTCTGATAAAATTGCCCATGTATATATATAGAAATATAACGACAGTAAACAAATGTATAAAATATATATTTCCAATAGAATGCAGCACAAATAAAAAGGCTGCAATGACTACTAAAATGATCTATGATTGCTATTATTTGCTTAGTAATACCTAAAGCATTTTCTTAAAATTTAAATATAATAATAAAAACTCATGTACCAATGCACAGATAAAAAAAAAAAAAATTTTTTTCCTATGCTTTCAAATTTTATAAAAAATGAAATTTCATTCATCTTTCTTAAAAAGTATGATTATAACTACAAAGATTAAGATTATAACTATACAAAATTAATGTTTGAAAATTACGATTTAAGATTAATCATAAAACAGTAAAGTAAATGAGAAGTTATCTTACTGGTATTCGATATTTTGTGATGAATGTAATTCCTCCGCTTGTTTTATTTGTGCTTCACTTACATCTAAACCCAAAATAGTTTCAAAATAAGGAGACAGAGCAATTGTACTTTGTCCACTGCCACATCCAATATCAACAGCTTTTTTAAATGGTGGATTAATCTTAGTAAGAGAGAAACAATTTAATTATTATAACCAAATTTTTATTTACAACAAAGTAACATTAAATGAATGAAATCTAATTTAAAATTAAAATTTAGAAAAAATCCACATATGCAAACTTTAAAGCCAATGTAGATATGAAAATATAATTCTGTTATTTTCTTTTTTATTTTATTATTATACAAAAAATGTACATCAAAAAGCAAAAATAAATAAGTAAATGAAATTTTTTTAAAAATAAATTCAAATATATATTTTGAAATTTATGCCAATTCAAAGAGTTTTTTATTAATCTGTAATGTAAATATTGCCCATTCTTTATTTCTTTTATTAACACCCTCATATTTCATAAAAATAGTTTACTTGCTGTACTATCATATCTTTTATTATTTTTTATAGTACATTATTTAAAAATTTTTATAAATTGAAAGCATAAATGAAAATATTTATGTGATTAATTTACAATTATGATACCACAATAATTTAACTGTCATTTATATAAGTATTGATTAATAATAATAATTATTATTGATTGATTAACACTATGTTAAAGAAAATTTCAATCAAGCTAAAACATACCTTTTGTTCAAGATAAGTTATTATAGATGATATCAATGAAGCCGGAGGTGAGGGTCGAAATTTTGCATATATCTGAGCATGTTTTGCACCGGTAAATAAAGCAGTTGTCATATTATTAAACGGCTATATATTAATCGACAGGTTAAATTTTTTTTTCTTTATTTGGGATATTTTTCTACGTCAAATAGTCTTACTTTTCACTTACTACTCGATCGCTTACGACATATGTAAAATGTTTGATAAGTTACTGTTTATTTTCGGTTTCACTAAAAGTACTATTACTTTCATTTTCAGTTAAAAAAAAAAAAAAAATTAGAAGAAAACAACATAAATGGAAGACCATTATGTGTTCAAGTTTATTTTTAAGTTATTCTTTAGTTTTTAAAGATGAATTCATGGTTAAAAAAAAAATATAGCTTTGTATTTGCAAGACATGAATAACATTAAGATACTTATATATTTTTTTTATATAATTTCTCGTTCATTATTAATTTGAAAAACAATAATATGTTTTTAATAAAACTTTTATATTTAAATTTATTTTTAACAAAAATTTTATTGGAATAGAGGTTGTTATAGAGTGTATATTGTTTTTAAATTATTTTATTGATAATTTTAAAACTCGATTTAACAACTCGATTCGTAACCACTCCTTTATAAAAGCACTCATATTGTCTGACTCAAGAGTGTCCTTCAAACTCTTTTGAACAATCAAAATATTTCAAAAGAATCTTAAAAAATTCTTAAATAAGATATGATTCAACGCGCCATAACTAAGAGATGGAGAATTCTGGGGGAAGAGATAACTATTCTAGTTTTCCAAGAAAGACATCAGTGGCTCTAATTAGAAGTTTGACTGACCATGACTGTTTACGTGATCACCTCTATAGAATGGGAGTGGTGGATTCCTCAAATTCAGTTTTGTGGGACTCTAAACAGTTTATGAGATTTAAATAATTACAATACATTTTCTTAGTGAGGACATGCCAAAAGTACTGAAGAGCTGTGCACTAATGGCTTAGGCGCCAATGTTTTGGCATTTGTAAAATAAATAATTTTTTAACTAATATTTCTCCATGGTCTTTCATTTTATATATACATTGTAGTCTCTCTTGTATACCGTTCATGTTTAATTTATCATAAAAAAGGGGTTAACGTTTGTTGGAGAACATTTATATGATATTTATTCAATTCAACGAGTGACATTTAATCGAAACTTATCTCCATTGGAAATCTGGCAATCACTTTCTAAAATTGTGACGTCAAATTTCTCTTCAGTGAAGGGAAGATTGTATTTGTTATGTCTTGTCCAGTGACGTAAAAAATGTGAAGATTGGCCGGAAAATAAAAATTTGACACATTTTCCTAATAGGCGTGACATACAGCATACATTTGTAAGATATCTGCATCAGTTTGAACTGTTTTTATGCTATAAATGCTTCGCCTATTTCAAACAGCTGGAATCGGGCTTTTATCATGGGTGAGAAAAAACCCCTATCAATTTACAGTGTTTCTTTTCGTTTATATGTTTTTTTTGTGTAGTAAACAAATTTTGGAAAATGCTTCTATTATATGATTGATTGATTTTCGCAGAATTTAGACAATTAAAAAAAATCAAAATTATATAAAAAATAAAAATCTTAAAAGTATGTAAGTAATATTTTAAATTAATTAGTTATTTTTTGGATAAATTCTATATCAACTTGTGCCAAATGAGGAATATATTTTCTTTTTTGTATTTGCCAATGAATATATTGTATTTTATTTATTTTTTCACCATCAGTAAACAACAATATGTTATAAATGTCAAACTGCAGAATTTGATTATTTTCCATTTTATTAAATTCTTACTGTATTAATAAGTTATTAACATTCATAAATTTTTAATTCACAACACATTTTATGTGAAAAGCAAAAATTGTTATTCTTTATTTAACCAAATTATAAATGTCTTATAAATAAATTACTTCATTAAAAAAAATTATTGGAATTAACAATTGCAGTAAAATGAATCAAAGTGTGAAGAAATACATTTAATATTTTTTATAAATAATGCTTGTTACATTTAGTTTTAAATTTCTGGAAAGTGTGTTGCCATTACAATTGATTACTTAATTCAAAAATAACTGCAGAAATGGGCACACAGAAAAATTTCCTATTTTAATAAATGTCTGTTATCTTTTAACTAAAAGAATTAAATCTATCTATATATATATATATATCTTAATATTTTATTTCTTAAAAACTTATATTTTTAGATAAGTTTATTTACCTTTTAGACATAAAAAGAAATTAAAAAAAAAAAAAAAACTTTTCCTTTACTAAAATGATGTATGGGAAAAGAGCTAGTTATTTCATATAGGGTTAATCAACTTTGAATTCCATTTGATTTATTAAATGGTTTCAATATTAATGGATTAAAATTTTTTTTTTTTTCTTTTGTTTTTATTTTAAAATATTTACAATGTATAAAATTATCAGTTAGACAGAATAATAATTTGTTATTAAACTATTTCTATTTTTGATAAATTGATTCATACATTCTCTCTCTTTATATGCATTCATTATTTTTGCTCCTATTTAAATCCTTTTTTTTCATTGTCTTGATTTGACAAGGTGTTTTGAGATTTATGCTCACTTTAGGTGTTTATCACAATTTTGTGCAAATAGAAAAGAAGTATTATTATATTGAATAATAAATTATAGTTAACTACAAAAAAAAAAAACCTAAAATTTGTAAATCAGGTGTAATCTATATGCCAGATCTCCAGCATTGAAAAGGATTTTTGATGAGAGGAAAATTGTGCACAGTATTTCTGGCAACCATAATAATGAGAAAAAAAAAAAAAAAACATGCAAGAGAAACTGATGAACTGATTGATCAACTAGATTTGAAAAACTATAAAATTGAAAAAAAAAAAAAAACTTTGAAAACTTGACTTATTACACAAACAGAAATAACAAAAAAAGAAAATTAAAAAAAAAAACCTGTACTAATGAGATTACAAAACCTTTCGTAAAAAATAAAGTAGTGTTATTGTCTTGTAATGATTTAAAGATTCCATTCTCAGTCAGATCAAAAGTAAAGAAAAGCACCAGAACTTTTGTATCTCAGCCTCTTTCAGCCATCTATCTCTCAGTATCTCAGCCTCTATCTATCTATCTGGTCTTAATTCCACTAATTGTTTCCAATTGTACTTCTATCATTTTGTTTATTCAAAATATGTTTAAAATTCTTAAAAATGAAATTTATATTTTAATGCTTGTTTGTAGAATGTGGAAAAAAATATTATGCTAACATACTTATTATGATCTATGTATGTCAAGCTATTCTTAACCTTAATAATACTGTGAATGTTTTTAGACAGTTTTAATAGAGATTTTCAGAAATTTAAATTAAATATATATTCAGTAAAGATGCATTTATGCAAGATTTTACTGAATTTATCATATACATAATAATTCTTATCTAATAATATAATTTATTATGTAGTTTTTACAAATATTTATATTATAATTTAGAATTGTTTTATATTCTACTGTAGATTTCTGAACATATGAGCTAATGTGGACCAAGCTCACTTAAAAAATTCAAACAAATAGATTTTCATAAATCATCACTAAATGAGGAGAGATTTAAATTTACTCTAAAATATTAATTTTATGATACTACATGTATTTACAATCTTTTGAAAATAAAATCGATAAAAACAGCGAATGAAATTGTTCATGTCTTTAATCTTTTGTTTGGGTGATGAAAAGCATTTTCTTGCTACAGACAAAATTGTTGTTGTATAAGTGTGATTAGCCTCTTATAGGTGCACAATGTATTCTTTAATTTTCCAAGCAAACTCAAGGTCATAGAATATTTTTTTTGTGATGGGACATTGTTTTTGCTATTAATGCTTTGTTTGTGATTTGCAATCATGTCTTCTGTAATTGCTGTTCGTCTACTTTCACCCATTCATAAACATCTTCTTAAAAAAAAAAAAATCAATTTCATAAATATGAAGTCTTTGTGGCCTCAACAAAGATTTATCATCACCAGCTTCGTATTCATCATTTGATTGCTGTATGCAGCAAGTATTGTCTTATGAGTCTCAAATAGAATATTGAAAGAAGCGCACAGATTTCAGAGTGATGCTTCCTCATCCAAATGCAGTTTACTCTGTATGGTCTGATATCCTTTTTACTTTGTGGACTAATTGCCTGATATTGCTTAAAACTAAAATGGAAATTAAAAGAAAAGTCATTAAAAAAAAGTTTGGACGGAAAAATGTTTGTTTTTTTGTTGTTGTTACATAACTCGGAGAAGAAACTCAATTAAGTGACGTTAGATAGTTGATATTTATTTATTTATAAATGTAACTAACAAAATACACTTTTACAGAAAATATTTTTTTCAGGAGATATAAATGTAACTGATATAGTAAATATGTCAGCAGTATCCTCTTTGCCTATGGAAATTGGCAATGGGACAAGAGATATTGTCATGGATGATAACTCAACTGTTAATAGTTCAGATGTTGATGTTCCACCTACATTCCTCCAGACAACTGGAGCTCAAGTAATATCTGGAATTTTTGTGTGGTTTGCTCTCTTCCTAACATGTCATCAGGTGAATTTTTCAGTTTTACTTTTTGTTTTCTGTAAATTGATTAATATGTTTTAGAATTTAAAAGTATTTTTAATACTAAACATTTTATTGTAGATATATCAGCACTTGCGGTATTATACAAGTCCCCTCTGAACAAAGATGGATTGTGAGAATCTTGTTCATTGTTCCAATTTATGCTTTTGACTCCTGGTTGAGTCTCATGTTTTTCCATGATATTATTATATATACTTCGATAGCATTCGAGATTGGTATGAAGGTATGTTTAGAAATTTATTGTTCCACAAGAATAAATTTTTTTTTTTTTTGTCAGGTTTTAAAATGTATCAGAAATGAAAACCATATGATTCAAGAATTTCAAGTTAAATGACTTTGATAATTAACTTGTTTGCATAAGAGAATTGATATTTTAAAAAGTCAGTATGTGAAATTAATGTTTCAGTTAACTTCTACAAACTTATTTACTTACATATTTTCGTTTTTCCTTTTCTTATTATAAAACTGTGTAACTATATATATATAATGATAGAAATTTGTCATTTCTTAATAGCAACATATGATATGTAACATTTAAATAACAAAATATTCAGTTCAAATTGTAATTTTCATAATTTTTAATGCTTTTATATAAAAATTATTTTTTTTATAACATGTGAAAGCGGTTTTTAATTTGTAATTGTATTGATTTTACAGCCTTTGTGATTTATAATTTCTTGAGTTTGTGCTATGAATATTTGGGTGGTGAAGGTAACATTATGTCTGAAATTCGTGGAAAACCTATAAGGTAACTTTTATCTTCCATTAAATTTTTTGTAATATAGGCGTTAATTTAATCCAAATTAATTTAAAAATTATTAAGATTTTAATTTTTTTTTTTCTTGACTATACCATATTCATTAGCTTAGTTATTTCTTTCACTAATTTGTTTCATGCAGTTTCAAAAGTTTGTAAATAGAGTTGTTTGTAATTGTAAGTTTGAAAATTTTAGTGACATTTATAGTTAACATTGATTTTTTTTTTTTTTTTTTTTTTTGTTAAAGTTATTTTTAAAAGTTAGAAAATGTATTTGTATATGGATTATTCACCAAGCATTTTTCATTATCTTAATATATTTTTGTATACAAATTATTAATTTTATACAATACACATTATATTTGTGTATATATATGTTAAAATTTTTTAATTACTTATTTTAGATTTTTTTTTTTTCATTTTTATTTGAAATATTCTTAAAATTTATAAAGTAATGCTTACATCAAAATGTTATGTTCAAGTTTTTGTTTGTTTTAAAATAGATCAAGTTGGTTGTATGGTACTTGCTGTTTGGGAGGCAAAACTTATACTATTGGTTTCTTGCGGATTCTGTAAACAGGTAGATTTACATTATTATCATTAATTTTTATTAGAAACTAAAAATCTATTTTAGTTATGGTAGATGGTTCTTATTTTTTTATCATTTAAGAATTATATTTCATTTGTTCATATAAATTTATAAAAAAAAAATGAGTTGATTTTCCATATTGATCAATTTCTCAAACAATATATATTAATTCTCTAAGAAATATTCAAAATATGATTTTGATGTGATCAATAGATCACTTTTGATAGAATCTTGAATTATATTGCATATCCGCATTAGATACTATTTAGATGTATTAGACACTATTAGATGTTTGGGCGCTGTTCAAGCTCATACCATTCTTTGTTTACACCATATCACTGTGAAATGAATCCAGTTGAACTCATTTGGAAAGGTTCATAAAAGAACATATTACAGTTAAAACTAAGTTTTCAAAGAAAATAAGGCCACGAAATAGAAAGTGTTTTAAAAATAGTAATGCTGACTTATTGAATGTTACTGTGTTAATCATGTCATCAAAAGAAAAATCCATATATAAAAATTAGATGGAATGTCAGATATAATAAATAATAATTTGAAATTCATGATTAATTCTAAATCAACAGAAAATGCATGTTCATAAAGTGATTCAGATGAAAGGAAATTTTATTAATATAAAACACTCGCATATCTCTTTAACGACATAACATTTTAAAATTCAAATTTATATACTTAATTTATTCAAATAAAAGAATTTAGAATGAAATGAACAATTAGATACATTAAAAATCAAACCTTTCATAACCATATTCTTCTAATTTTAAATGAATATGAATTTAATGAAATATATGCAAATATTAAAGATATCCAATGTATAATAATAATAAAAAGTAAAAGCTGAACTTCTGTGACAAATAAAAAAAAATTGTGTACCTTGTATCAACAATTATGCTGCCTAGTGAGAGTTTTCCGTGGGTATTTACCCTTATAAATCATTCATTCATCACCTGTCCCTGGATTGTTCATTGTATATATGTATTCATTGTGAATATGTGTTCATTGTATATATGTATAAATGGGACATGAAGCTCATTGATGCATTACATAAAATTGTTCAAAAGTTTGAATTTTTTTTTGAATCTTTTTTATTTCTCCATACTTTCTGGAATTTAAAAGCTTTTATATCTTTTCCTATCCTATCAATAATTTTTAATGCTGCTATTATTATATTCTAATTGCGTACCTGGTTTTAAAAGTAAAAATATAGATACTAAAAATTTATTCTTGTGATTTAAAAAACCAATTTCTAACATTTTTATTAGGTACATATTTATATTGATGATTAATTTTCTTATCTTACTGTGAAGAAAAGCATATTTATCTTTTAAAGTTTAACTTTCTCTATGTTGTTATTATTTCTAAAGAAACATTCATAATTGCAGTAGTCGAAACAAAACATTTTATCAGGACAAGAAACTGGATTCAGAATAGGAAAGAAAATTAATGCAGGTTGATTGTGTTCCACAATGTTAAGGAAATTCTGAAAATTGAAGTTATCTACTCTGAAAATTTTATGCTGCAAATTATAGAAAATTTTAAAAATATTAAATTTTTAATCTTTGAGATGAGTTTGCTTGAAAATTTCAAATGATTTCTGTAAGCAGTGGTACGAAACAACACATTGGCCAGACTATATACCATTTTCTTTCTAATTTTCTGAAGCAGTTTTGCTGAAATGTTGGGGGAGGAAAAAAGTATGAATTTGCTATATTATAGTGCACATTCTTTGAATATTCAATATGTAGTTCAGAGAACTTCAGTGCTAAACACAATTACTTGAATGGAAGTGATTGTGCACTAAAATTTCTGATAATTCCAAAAAACTAATTCTATCAGTTCTGAGAATTTTCATTATTACCTACAAATCACCCCTAGATAGTCATCTCCATGAAAAAAGAGCCCTCTTTTCACTAAGAGTTTTAAGTGATAAGTTTGCCATAAACTACAACTTTTATTCATCGCTTTAGTATCTTTTGAAGTTAGGTGAAGTACACATTGACAAATCCATTTTTTTGTAAATCATAGTGTCACATTTTTTGCTCATGTGACTCACCGCTAGGGTACACACACAGTCAACACAGTCCAAATTTATTTCTCTAAAGACTACTTTGGGAGGGGGAAGTTGCTTTTCTTAATAAATGCTTTATTTTCAATAAAATCATGCTTTTCTTTTAAAATATCCTTAATAAATAAGAATATCATTACAATGTGTTTCTGTTTAGAATTTTGATAAACAGTATCTTATTTGTTTCCAAATAATATTTGGCATTGTTACAGCTATTGTAACCTCAAATGTGAAATCTTAAATCAAACTTATAATTTTAGGTTTTTATTTTAATTTTTTAAATTTTATAATTTGTAAATAAAATAAGTATAAGGCAAAAAATAAGTTCTACAAAAAGACTTCAAAAGTTATAATAGTGGTGTATATATATATATATATTTATTTTTTAAATGTACCTGTCAAATATGTCACTTAATTTTATATTTAAATTAAATCAAAATATTGATTTAAATGGTAATATTTTTAAAAAAAAATTTTCTAGGCAACTCTTCAATTTTGTGCTGTGAAACCTTTGATGTCAGTTATTATACTCATTTTACAACCTCTTGGAAAATATTCAGATGGAGATTGGAGGTATAGAAAACACTGTATTTAAAAAGATAATTGTTTATGATGATTTTTTTAAAAGTGTATTTATATTATATCTAAAAATATCTAATCTTTTATTTTCCACTTTATGGTTTTTTTTTTTTTTTTTTTTGTAGACCTGACAGTGGATATTTATATATCACTATAATTTACAACATTAGTGTGACTCTTGCTCTATATGGATTGGTTTTGTTCTACTTTGCAACTCACGAGCTGCTTTCTGCATATGAACCTGTTTGGAAGTTTCTTACTGTAAAATCTGTTATATTTTTGTCATTTTGGCAAGGTATGTGATATTGAAGAGAATTTCAGTTAATATATGATTGAATTATGATTATGAATATTGTATACTTTCCTTTTTACCTACAGCTTTTGTTTTGACATCTTTTATATTAAATTAGTCAGAGTTAACCTCATTTCATTTGGATAAAACCAGCCAGCTTCTATCAAATATGAAAATTTAAAAAAAAAAAAAAAACTTTTAAACACAGAAATTATAAAAACTAAACTAAATTACCATATTCTCAGTACAGTTGTATTTAATTTAGTAAAAAAGAAAAGAATTCTTTTGAGAATTAACTTTTTAATAAATTTTGTTTTCCACTTTATTTCATGCATAATTAGTTTATATTATAATACACTCATGTTCATAAATTAAGGGTAATTCAGGATCACACAGAAATTGAACTCTAAAATAAAAATTTCACCTGTAGAATTATCGCACACATCTTGAAGAAGAATATGCAAATTACAGGAAACTACCAGATGGCGCGGATAGTACGTCACAATGGCGAGAGTGTAAGAGAGGGCTATATAAGGAATGGTGGCAAAGAAGTAAAAATTTTCACAAGCGCTTTAAAAGCCTTTCAGTGCAATAACTGCATAGTTATGGCACAAAGGAAGCATTTGGATGATTTTTTACTGGGTAAAATTATCGGACGACTGGAATGGGAACGTACCCAGCTGGAAGTATCCGAGGAACTTGGAATCGCCCAGAGTGTCATCTCCAGGCTTTGACAACGATTCCAAGATGATGGTAATGTGAGTAGATGTTACAGCACAGGTCGCCCCGAGTTACAATGCCGAATGAGGACCGGTATTTAGCAGTTACTGCCAAAAGAAACAGGCGTAGCACAGCATCAGGCCTGTCTCGTCAGCTACCGGTACGACAGTTTCAAGGCAGACCGTATACGGACGCTTAGAGTTAGGCACATTGGTCTATATGCTCGTAGGCCTGTCAGATGTGTTCCACTTACCGCAACTCACTGTCGCCTGCGATTAACCTGAGTAGAGAGCATGCATTGTGGACACCGCAACAGTGGTCTTGTGTGATGTTTTCCAACGAGTCCAGGTTTAGTTTGCAGTTTGATATTCTGGCCGGACTTCCATATGGAGAGCGCCAGGTACCCGTTACCACCAAGAGAACACCATTGAACGACACCGTTACGGTGGTGCAGGATGGCTCGTTTGGGCAGGAATGATTCTTGGTCCCAGAACTGACCTGCATGTTCAGAGTGTAACGATGACAGGCCACATCTATCGGGATGTCATTCTGGAACAACATGTACGTTTGTTTCGGGGCGCTATGGGTGCTGAATTTCTGTTTTTGGATGACAACGCCCGTCCTCACTGTGCAAAATTGCAAACGAATGCCTTCAATTGGAGGATATCACCCATATGGATTGGCCAGCATACTCACCGGACTTGAATCCAATAGAGCATGTGTGAGATATGCTTGGCCGACGAATTGCAACCCGTCAACCCCCTCCCACCTGTCAACCGGAACTGCGGAGAGCATTGCTTGATGAGTGGTGTAATATTCCCCATGATCAGATTGATAATTTGATACTCAGCATGCCTAGGTGTTGTAAGGCATGTATTGCATGCGTCCGGGAGATATACTCCATATTAACCATCATACTGTTTTTTGTAAATAGGTTCTTTTTTGAAATTTGCTCAGGGAGTAAAAATCGCAATTTTTATTAATTATGTCAAATATATAGCATCTTTTTTGCTCTTTACCTTTTGTTTAATAAATAGACTTTACAATTAAGTCAAATTTGTTTTGCTTCTGTCTCTTTCTTTGCCTGAACTTCATTATTCTTAATTTATGGACATAATTGTATTTGCTTGTGAACTGCATTTGTGATCATATTATTTGGTTGGTAAATATATAAATTCTTTGGTTTTCAGTCAGTGCTTGAGTAACTATATCTTCATGAACTCTATCTTTTAATTCTTTATGAACTTATCTCACCTAACATAATATATCATCATTCATACTTTCTTTGAATTTCTCTCATAATCTATTGATTATGTTTTGTTAATATTATTGCAAATAGATCTCTCACTTTTTCAAATATTAATCAAATTATAATATCCATGACATCCATAAATTTCATTTGTTTCTATTGTAAGACTTGAGCTATTATGTCATGATAGGGAGTTTGTGCATGAATCATATCTTCTTCAGCCCTGACAAATTGCCATTGAATGTTATGAATAAATCAGGATGACCTATATTTTTATGTGAGTCATAGCAATCTTTTGTGTTCTTGTTTTATGGACTTTCTATGTAAGTTGATAGTAAAATCACCAGTTTTCCTATTTCAATAACATTCTGTCATTCATGATTGCATCTTACTAATGAATGTCTTCTTCTGTACGCAGTTTGCTTTAGGTTTATTGTATGAATTTCATTTCTCTTACCTTACTTTTTTTTCATGTAAATCAATTATAAACTGCTGAAATAAATGATTGGAATTAGTAATATGATTGTATCCTTTTTTGTTGCCATTATGCAAAAATGCATAAAATTTCTTTGAAGTTACTTTTCTAATTGATTCTGCATCTATATTTAAGGTCACTTGTTTGAAATTCAAATATCTGTTTTTCTCGATTACAAAAATTAACAGATAGGGAAGTACAATCAATACATTTCTGTGATACATTATAATTCTTCTCTTTGTTAAATAGCTATATCTAGGATCTCTATCATTGAATTGACATTTGTGTTCTTTAACTATATATTTGTTGTTTTTAATCTCAATTTTATACTCATTTGATACTATTCGCTCTAGTGGTGCTTTGAATATGTGAACCAATTGATAGTAATTTATAAACTTTTGCCAATACTTTTCAATATTTTTCCGTATTAATCCACTTATATTTGTACAATATTGAACAACTTCTGTTTGTTTGTCACCAATAAAATACACTTTTGAAATTTGAGATTTATTAACATTGATCCCATTTTATGATAAACTTGTCATTCAATCACAAATACAGAATTAAACTACTGTTCTTCATTGCTCATGGAAGTATCATCAAATGATATGGTAGTAGAAAAGGATTTAATTCCTTAATTTCTTCAGTCATGTAATAAAATAATTTTGGTTGAGCCATTTCCAATGAATAATTGAATTTTTTCCACTCATTTTCCATATTCCTGATGTTTCTGTACTGAAATTCTTGGCACCACAAAATTGATTTATTTTGTCAATAATGTTTTTTGTTTATGGTATGTTTTAGTGGGTTCATATCGAATACCTCATCTGCTAAACTGTAATTTCTATTTTTCACACATTAATGTTTCGTTCATGTCCTTGCAGTTCTTGTCTTTTGCGAACTTTTTACTCATTGTAACTCTTAGTTAGTCACTTGCCGCTATATCTCCAAACTAAACTTCTGCAGTTCCAAACCGACACCTTCTTCATAAATGTGTGATAGAGTTACCAAACCATACAACCCGCATGGGGCTGTGAGGTTGGGGTGTGAAGTTATGCGGCATGCTGGAGCAAACCGTGGTTACATCTTTTATATATATATTGATTATTTGTCATATCAAATGATTTTATATTCTTCTCTTAAATATGAGTATTGACATAAATTTTACTGTTAAAATTTTATTATTATTAAAATTATTTTTTAACTGCTACGAAGGCATTTGTTTTGGCAGATAGTTTAGTTTCCTTTTATAATATACCTTCAAATATTATTATAATTGACATTTTAATAATGCAAGAAATATATATTTTTTGAAAAATACATTGATTATAAATACATACAGTGTTTTATTAATTACATGGATGTATTTTTTCTTATTATTTAGGATTTATTTTGGCTATTCTTGAAAAGGCTGGAGTTATTGTACCAATTTTTGCAAATCGCCTAAGTATCCATCATACTGCAAGTGCTGGTACTGTTTCAGCAGGTATTCAGAATTTTTTGATTTGCATTGAGATGTTCTTTGCAGCACTTGCTTTACGATATGCTTTCCCTTACCGTGTCTATATGCAGGATTGTGCTACAGATTCTCAGGGTCGCTCTGTCACAATGCAAAGCATATCAAGCAGCTTGAAGGTAAGTACATTTGCATTATTTTTATATAATATTGTAAGACTTTTATTATTACTTGTATATAACAGTAAATTTAAGTTTTAAAAAAAGTGATTTATTAGGGGGCCTGATGGCCAAGTGGCTTGTGCTCTGATGTTCAACAGCACAGGTTTTGTGCTCAAGTCCTGGCTGGGCCATGGATGTTTGTAGTGGTACTGAATCCACTTTAAACCATAGGTCCCAGTCTAATATAATTGTAGAGCATTGTGGGGGTAGTGTTACTCACATCCGTAGCACATCTTCAAGCTACATATTCCACCCGGTAGTTCTAAATGAGCAGCAATGTTCTGTTCGTTGGTGCAGCCCACTTAGGCTGCTTGCAGGGAAATTGTCAATACGTCCCAGTCCTCGACATAAGAAAAAAAGTTTTAAAAAATGTGAAAATACGCCTTCATTCATTTATTGCCTACCCCTCTCCATATATCATATCTATAGCTGGGTAAAACAAAGTAATATATTTTTGATAGCGTAATATATACTTTTATTATTTTTCACTACATGACTTGATGTGTGTTTTTTGTTCATTATTAGCTAAGTTATTTATAGAAAATAATTTAGTAATTATTTTCTATGACTGGTTATTAATATTTTAATAATTAATTATTATTTTACTTTCTCCAAACAATATTTTAGAATTCAGACTTCAGGACAATAATTTTATTCTTTAATCACATATCAAAAGTAAAATTAAATATTCCTTTTATTATTGTTAGCATATTGATCTTCTTTTCAGTGTTAGAAAATTAATCAAGCTGATTTTTTAACTCTAGTTTGTTTTTATTGATTTCATTTTCTGCTGTACATTGTTGATACTGCTGTGGTAATAAAATATAGAATATGGTAATTTAAAATGAGCAGGTGGAGGAAACCATTTAGCAAGGTTTTTTTTTTTTTTTTTTTTTATCCCTTACAAATTAATTCATTTTTTAATGTGTAAGAGTTTTAGCTTTTGAATTTTTTAAATAGGACAATAATTGTGTAAAAAATGTGCATCAAACTTACTAATTTGTTTGATAATGAAATTTCTATTATATAAAAACATTTGAAATGTTGTAAGCCTTTGTAAACGATACTTGAATGAAAACACAAGTTTTTTATGGTATAAAACTTCTGCAATTTGTTGAAAATGACCTGACTTTAATGGGTATGGAATAATGGATTTTGCATAACAATAGTGCGCCTTTAATTATATGTAAATTTTTGATCCAAAATTTAATAAATATTCAATATATAATTCAATAAATATACATATATATATATATATATATATATTACATGAATTCCATATTCATTTGGTTTACATAATGCCTTATTACCATGGTTAAAATGGCCATTTTGTTGTCACTATTTCGACAATCAAAATTACTTTTTAAATATGTAAAAAAAAAATTACTGCAATTCTTGCTAGTGTATCATGAAAATAACTTTAAAACATGTTTTTAAAAGATTGGAAGAAATTTTAAAAATAATGTGAAGTGAGATTTTCTGTTTTATTAGAAGTATTATGTTTATTTATTTTGTGTAGTATACATTTATAAATATATATATATATATTACTACATGCCAGACATATAATTCTACACCTTTCGAAATAACAATTATTAACCATAACTACAATGAAAACTGAACTCTCTGTTGTTCCAGTGGTGACCTACAATAACGGGTTAATCCTTCTGGAATGGTTCCTGTAATTTAATTCTAATTAAGTTTAGTTCTTGTGATATTTATATTCAAAATCAGTTGGAAATGAGTCCATCTTTTGTATTAATAGAAGCCAGTCTATTAGAACTAATTCTCAGCAAGAAAAGGTTTTTAAATGTAGTTTGTTTACTAGAAAATTTGGTTTAATTTTTAAATAATATATATATATATGGTAAATTGTTAAGTTTGTGAAACATTTTTTAGCTTTTTCTAATAGAAATTCTTTATTTTTTATGCATGTTAAAAAAAATTTTCTTGTGATTTTTATTATTTATTATGTGTTTTTTAAATTTCTTATAGGAAACTATGAATCCTAAAGATATTATGAATGATGCAATACATAATTTTCACCCCCCAATATCAGCAGTACACTCAGTATACTGCTCCAGCTGCTCCCTGTCAGTCATTGGGGAAGTATCCAGGATAATTCTGCTCCCCGGCGTAGTAATAATTCTACACATCGCCAAATATCAACTATTAGCCATAACTACAATGAAAAATCAACTCTCCTTAGTTCCGATGATGAATTTCAATAACTGTTGATTCTTCTGGAATGTTATTTTTATTTCTTTTATCATTTGTCATTTTGCTTTTTATTTCAAAGTACAATTTAAAGTTTGTACATGTTTATCTAGTCATACCTATTATTTTCATGATTAAAATTTTTCTTTAAGATTTATTTTCTTTCAGTTAAAAGACACAGATTGTGTTAAAAGTTAGCATTTATTTTTAGTTTATTAAATATTTTATTTTTTATGAGGTTTTTTAAATAAAGTGTATTTACGATATGTATGTAACAAGAAGTCTCAAACATTTTCTAAATATTGTTATGGTAAAAAGAAGTAGTTATCTTTAAAAAATTTTAATGTACAAAATTATTGATCTGATAATGTAAAAATATCACAAGTACTTCTTCATGACCAATAACCTTTATATAAAAGTAATATTACAATTTCTAGTCAGCTGACTTTTTAGTAAACGAATTATAACAAATAAAAACATTTTTATTTTTATTAAGCCAATATATTTTTAAAATTTCAATTAAGTTTATAAATATTGGTAAATATTTTCTGTGCGAAGATTAATATATTTAACATCATGTGAAGAGTTAATATAGGTAATCTTTTAATAAATGATCTTGGTATTTCAATTATAGTAAAAATTTAATTAATAAATTTTAATACAAGTAAATAAAATTTATATATCCTGTATATAAAGAAATATTTAAAATTGTTTTACTTTTTAAATTAATATGGGCAGTATTTATAATATTTTTAATTTATTTTATTTCTGAAATAACATAATCTCCATTATTATCAATAGTTTGCTGAATTCATGACTTACTTTTATAGAAGTTTAATTACATTATAGTCTACAAAAGTTTGCATTATGAAGTGTAGTTGTTGTATTGTTGTCTAGACTCCTTAAATATGAGCCATGATTAAATAACATTCATTATGTGTTAACCTTCTTATTCCTATTTACTTTCTTTGTGTAAAATAAATGTATGTCGCTGTTATATGAAATGTAAATTGTTCTTCATGTTGTTGTAATGCTATCTGATGCAACTTGTTGGAAATTCTGTATTTTAAAAACATAAATGTTTATTAGATAGCTCCGTGTTGTGATATGCAAATGACTCTTACAAATAATTTGTAAGATAATTATATTTCTTCGCTTTTGTTTTTAAAGTTCCACAGCGAAGAAAATTAAATAAATAAAAGACTTGTATATGAAAATGCTTTTTAGGCCAATAGATTCATTTATTCTTTCTTTTTATTTAGTTAAAAATAAATTAGTAGTAGTAATACTTGATTTTTATTTGTTAATAATTGCTTGGTAAATTAGCAATTTATTATGAAGATTGTGTATTAATTTGATCATGTTTTATGTGATTTTTTATTAGTTTTATCAGTGTTTTTATGTTACTAATCATCTGATGCAGTTATATTTTCCATAACTCATATATATATATAATATAGTTCTGAAATATACATTGTGTAGAATGTTTTCATTTTATTGTGATATTTAAAAATATGAATATTTCTAAGTATATTGAGTAAATTTAATTAAATCACTTATAGATAATTGAAATGTATTAATATATACTTCAAAACTTCATATGATCTATGCTTTATTCCCCAGAAAATTAAATATTATTTATTAAACAATTAAGGACCCTGTATGGCAAATACCTTACTCAATATAAAAGCACTTACATATATGTTCATTTAATTCCTTTTATGCTAATTGTTTTCTAAAATATTTGTTTTGAGCAATTATATTTAATTTTCATGTTATTTTCTCTTAAGAATATTTATATTTTTATTATAGTGTGGCGTTGTTATATACCTAATATTTATTTTTTACGTTATATATGTATCATTCATTTAGATCCTTTCTTTCTTTTTACTTTTGTCTTTCACTTCATCTTATATGTTATATACTTTTTGTTATTTTTATACTATTGCTTACTTATATGTTTCTACAGTACTACATATTTATTCATTTTATCCATCACTTTAAAATATTTATAAATTTTTTTTCATTTCATTTTATTTCAAAATTTCATTTCTTTTATACTGTTTTTTTTTTTTTTTAAATTATTTTAACATACTTTTCCTCAGGTCAACAAGTATTTTCAATTTGTATATCTTAATATCTTTATTTATTTTCTTAAAATTGTTAAACCAAAGAATTATATTAGTCTTGCTGAAATCTCATATTTTAAAAACTCTTATTTAGGGACATTTTTTCTAACACTTTAGAAATTATTTACTATGGCAGTTATAGAATTTTTTTTCCTTTAATATTTGGTTATATATTGGTAAATTAATGCCACTAATTTCTTTTTTTTAATAAAAACAAAATATGATGTTGGTGCTCTATTATTATGTAAAAGCTCTCATTAATTCTGTTATTATTGAACTTATATATAAATTTTGTATTTAAATTATTTAAGAATTAGCAATGTTTTATATATTCTATGACCTACGACGCAAAATTAATTTTGAAGCATAAATGCTATTTCTTAGTTTAAACAGTTTTTGAATATAAGAAAGTATGCATATCATAAAATATTTTGCAAGTAGGCAGTGTAATTACAAGTTCATATTATTAAAATTGCACAACATTCTTTTATTTTTTTCAGGATAAATTTAAGAAGAATTGTTTTATTATTATTTTTAATTGGTGTATGACAGCTTTTTAAGTTATAAAATACTCCGTAAATTCTGTGATAAAGAGTATAGAGATTTTTTTTTTGTTTAATTTTTTGGCCATTTATTTTTTTATCTTTTTTATTTCTATTATAAAGTTAGATTTATTAATTTAAATGAAAGTTGTTATTCATTTTAGTATATGTTATGTTTTTTTCCCCCAGCATTTTAGATTGCACAGATTGCTGATCACTAAAAAAATAATAATAATTTATTATGTTATCACATTGAAAGAATTATTATTTTTAAGTACCATATTTATATATCTTAATTGAAGCAAAGTGGACAGTTAAATAATGAATTGTTCAACTACTTTCATTTTATTATAATTAATTTTTTATTTTATAAATCTTAAAAATATGTGCCTTTTATTTTATAATATTAATTTTCTTAGTTATGTTATTACTAGAACTATGTGAAATTGTGCAATATATACAAAGGCTGAAAATATGATTAAATAAATATTCTGTTGATTGAAATATTGTTGTAAATTTAAGATGTGTATGGTTCATATCATACTGTAAGAGTTCATTCTAAATAAAAATGTATTTAAAAATATAGTTATCAGTGATATACAATCCCACTTATATTTTCAGCCTTTAAATAGTATGTGAATGTATGTATATTTTAGCTTTATGATCTATAAATAGCTTGTTGTGCTGTGTAAATGTTGACTGTCATTTATGAATCACTAAAATTAATTTTCTCAAGCTAAAGTAAATGTATGTGGCTTTTTAAAAAAGAACTATATAACAATTTTAATGCAAAGCTAAATTGCATATTAAGTCTGACTGCATATAAAACCCTGTGAAAGTGTCACAATCCCATTTGCATAGTTTTTCCTCTGTAAGTAGTATGGGAAAAATTTGTCCTGTGATTGTGACATATGAATGTTTATCCCCTGTGTTATTGTTATGACGAAGCTTGTAATAAATTTAAGAAAATTTGTTTTGATTTGCAGCAATATACTTGTTGTGCATGATCTCAATTAAACTATATTTATTAACAAACTGTAGTTCATTTATTTGAATAACTTATTTAAATATTTGATTTTCTTTAACGTATATAAAACTTTCATTTTTGCATTGTATTTAACTGATTTTCTTATACTTGGACCATTTTCTAAAATATCTATATATTTCTTCATATTTTTAAATTTAGTAACAAAATAATATGCCTTAAATTAGACACTTTTTAATTGATCATCTAAAAGAATTTATCGATTAAATATAGCAATATTTCATTTTGATTTTGTAATTCTGGGCATATATATATTCAGGGTACGTCATAAATTTGTGCGTACTTCAAATATTCATAATAAAATAAATGATGCACAGAAAAATTTCAGTTTGCACATTTAAAAAGAGAGACGTTGGATTTTTTTTTGCCTGTGTATTTAAAAAAATTATATCAAAAATAAACTAATGAGGTCACTCACATGCTGTAATGAGACGTTTTATGCAAATCACGCTAGCAATAAAACATCTGGCTGGAAATGGATCGTCGTTTGATCTCTGTAATATGCTTCATCAACAGATCGAGTGGTGGTGGTTAAACTTTTAAGAATAGTGGCTCCACAACTATTATTTTGAGAAAGTTCCGCACGGAGAAAGGACTGAAGGCATAAAAATAACCTGCTTCATTGAATGGACACTGAGGAATTTAGTACAATGTTGTGAAGAAATTGGGAGTTGGGATAATCGTTCCCGAAGTGGCGTACCATCCTTGAGCGTGGACCTCATCCGTGTTGTAAAAAAGTGTCATTGAAGAATTGGCAGTAGAGTCATCAACGGGGATTAGCAGTGTTCGGAAAGCTGAGAGAATAACATAGCTTCCGAAATCTTCGATTCGAGTTATTTTGACTGCAATCTTGATTTCCGGATTGGATCTTGGATCCGTACAAGACACGGCACTTCACTAGGCACAGAAGTAAGACTAAACTTTGTTACATGTTCGCGGACACAACTGAAACGGGACCCACAATGGTTGCTGATCGTTATGTGGACAGATGAAGACCACTGCATGGTGACGTCAATACGCAAAACAGTTGTTGGCCGCTCAAACCCTCGTGAGTGCCTGACTAAGCTAATATTTTCTCCTCGTGACTGTGTGGTGTGATTTCACTGTGCCTTTAATTCTGGGCGCTTTTACGAACTTTGCCCTGTATCCCGCTGAAAAACTTATATAGTCGCTGCAGATTGGTAGGTTACACTTTTGCGTGATCATGTTATGCTTGCAATGCAGTGTGTAAGACATGCATTATCTTTATACAGGAGGATGCCTACCCCCACTTTCTGTCAAGATGTTCCTGGTGGAAAATTAATGAAGACTGAGTCATAATTCGGGGTTCTAAGCTTAGGTGGCCCTCATGATATCTAGACTTGACTCGGAAGATTTTTGGTTTTGGGGATACTTAAAAGTTTCCTGTGTACCGCCGCTCCCCATCCACTTTGGTGGAACTGTAAGATACCATTCGACAGATCGTTGATGGCATCGACACTCAGCTGTATGATGCGTAGTGACGCTCTTCAATTGCCTAATACCATATGATGGTGATTAGGTTGGAAATTTTTTTACTTTTTAAAATAAATGAACAGTTCGTGTTATTGTGATCTGTTTCATTATCGTTTTGTATGCTTGATTTGCATAAAAGCATCTCAGCATGATGCGTGAGTATCCTCTTACGGTTACTTTTGATCATTTTTTATACATGGAAAAAACAAATGTAATGTTCCTGTGACCACGTTCGACCAAACCGAAAATTTTTCCGAGCATTATTCCTTTTATTACGATTAAAACCTTTTTTAAAGTTTGCACTTATTTATGATGTACCATGTATATGTATATATATCGCATATGCCCTTGTGTTAGCCTAGAATTTCTAGAACTTTTTAAAAGTTATAAGTATGGGGACCGTCTTATAAACGGATCCGCTATCTTCATAAAAAATTTAAGTGTTTTCCGTTAGACGGGCGCAAGTGATAAATCTCTAAATAAAAGCACGTTTTTATTTCTTAAGTTCATGAAAATGTAATTTTAAATGAAATGAGTTATTCATTTTATTAAAATGAGTTGTTTTAGATTCGAAATTGTTTATATTGCTGGTTTATTGCTTTGCCATCGAAACGAAAATTTGATCATGGAGGAATTTGCATCCAACTCTTATATATATATAATAAGTATAAAACAAACTTTCATACATTTTGAAACATAATTCTAAAAGTTAATCTTTTTGATGTCCAATTCTGAAATTTTTTGGAAACTGAAGAAATTCTGTTAAGCTTTAAAAATACTGGGTAAAAATATCTTGTATCAGCAAAGGTTTTCTTACAGAATGTCCAGGTTCTTGCATAGAAAACCGCACATTACAATTTCAAGTTAAAAAAAAAAAGTTTTTATACTTAATATAACAAATACTTAGAGTATAAGAAATTCTTCTTTTCATATATTTTCTAAAACAAAATAAACCTCTACCTTACTGTGTGGTATTTAATGTTGGGAAAGAATTAAGAATAAATGGATTGAATTATTTCTTGTTAGAAAGTGGGATTGCAAAAGTAAAGGTTTAAAATTTCCTGCATTAAAATGAAATAGGGACATTTTTACAGAATCAATGATTCTTTTATAATTCTGACCATTTAATTCTACTAAGTTATAATGTTCTCAATTTGATTTGCACGAGACACTATAGTCAAGTTTCCTGTTGCTGAGTTATAAAAAAAATATGCTTAGAAGAGTATTTCAAGTGTATTATGTTGTTTGCAAAATATTGCTTTAACAATACCACGTTATTAAAGTCCGTGGAAGAGACATTTTTTATCCTCAAGTCTTACTTTTAGCAATTGATATGCAAAAACTGTATACTGAAAGTGATTTATCGAAATGTTATGCTTTATAAATTATTTATGCAGTGTAAATTATTGTTTATTTAGATGTTAGATTTTTAATTTGTGATATAAATAGCTTATCGCTGTCAAAAAAACTGAATATAATTTGAAATAGTATATATACTGACAGCAGTCATTTTTTGCACATTTTTGGGCTAACAAGATCGGACCTATCTTGATTCTGAAGCACTAACAAGCATACATGCCACCTCCAGGATTCGAACCTGAACCTGTGGCAGTTGGATTTGAGGAGGAAGATGTGAACCCACATTGCTACCCTCCGATTGAGGGGGCGGGGGATAGAATATTGCCATGGTAATATTTAAAGAATCAATATCTTTTAAATCAAACGATATATTTTTTATTTTTAAATGATAATTTCCTTAAAAACAAATCAAGATAAGTTTTTTTTTTTTTTAATTTTTCCATTTTACAGATACATACCGCAGAGCAAACAGAAATGTACTTCTTTCCTAAAAAAAAAAAACATTAAATTTTATTCACTATAAAAATATTTTCATAAAAAATAATATAAAATTAAAACTTATAAAAATTATTTCATAACAAAACATGAAGTGTTTCAACATGTTTGTTTATTTTCTTACTGCATCAGAAAATGTGTTTATAATTTTCATTATAGGAACATTTCCTTTAGCAGTAAATGTTATAAAGAAAGAAATGCAAGACAAAATATTTCTGAAAAATTTATTAGATAATTTATTTTAGTTTGTATCATAGTAAAGAAAAACTTATATGATTAATAATAAAAGTAATTATCAAAGTTAACACATAGGCTCAAACAATAATAATGGTATGTTTATTGTGTTATTATAGTCTCCAATAACAATTAAGGCTAATTTAATTTTAAAATCGCTTAATTTGAAACCTTATTTATTACCTTTTTGGATTTTTTTAATTAATAGTTCCATTGTTTTATTAACTTAAATGGAGAAAAAATAAAATTAATATATTTTATTGAAAATAAATATTTTAATGTAATAACGAATATAATTTCATTAAATAAATTTATTTTTATTAAAAATAATTGTATTTTTGTAGAAAAATATTATCTTTCTGAGAGAAGTAATATGAATTTTACAATTTAATATGTTGGTAAACTGTAAATCAATATATAATAATTAAGTATATTTTTAAAATTAAAATCATATAGTGAATTTTAATTAACTGATTTTATAGTAAAAATATTTAATCATAATTGGACATGCCAGATGATTAACAAGGTGTATTTAATTAATTTAAGATCGATTTTCAATATTAAATTTATTATAACTTATTAAGTTGTGCTTATGTAAATAAATTTGCTGTAATAATTTCTTTTTCTTTATTGATTTTTTTTTAAATAGATTATAATGTTAAAATAACATTTTTTAAGTTGCACTTTAATTTAATTTGATGTAAAAAGTTATCTATATGTTTTAAAAAAAATGCGTGTTAAATTTTGCTCAATACTATATTGTGTCATTTAAAAAAATAAGTTATAGCTTGGGGATTTCATTTGTCACTGTATTCCTTTATGCTAAAAGCATTCATTTTTAGTGTGTTTTATTTTTGATAAATATCATCAATATAAACTATATCCATGTGGTTTCCTATAAAAAAGAGAGAAATAGTTGTACACTGCTATGTCCTAAAATGATTGGGGAAAAAAAGTTTCTATCACATTTTATCTCTATTAATCTTTGTAATGTGTCACCACGCGCCAGGTCTCGAAGTTTCCTCTCACATTAATCTTGGAAGAGTAGCGTTGGAACATTTTTATTTCCTTTCTTTTTTTTTCTTTTTGCAATTTTTTTTACTATATAAGTCTGTAAAAGAATTTTATATTAATTTTCATATGATATTGTATACATACATACAGTGTTTTTGGGGCTCTTTTTCTCAATACCCCGCAATAATGTTATACAAAACATCTTTTATTGAAAATATTATAACATTTAAAAATAAAATTTTCTTATCTTCAAAAAACATATTTTATTTATGACATACTTTTAGGAAGCACTAAACAGCCAAACTGGTTTGGGAAAATCAGAAAATTGTGACTGTGAAATTTCTATCCATTGTAATGTAATGGAACTTGGCAAAAACACAGTCAAATAATGTTTCACAAATTAGTCGCTAAAATAAAAATAGTAGGTTAATTGTCCGTCCTGAAATATATAAAATACAACCTATTAAACAACACAGCATCAAAGTTTATTATGCGATCAGTTATAAGTGTAATCAGTTTAATGTAATGCAGCGGTGTCCCATGCTTAAAATGACATTTATGAAATCAGTTGTCAGCAAAAGCTATTGCTGTATCGAAGCAGCTTGAAGAACTACTATAACACAACACCACATCACTGTGCCTAGAGCTGAGTTGTCCCTTTTTACAGTTTGGGAATGATGTGGGTGAGAAGAAGTTTGATTGGGTTCCGTGACGCTCTATGGTCGTATAAGACCGGGACTTCCGGCTTAAAGTGGATTTTGAACCACTGCAAACATCCATGGTACCGCCGGGATTCGAACCCGAAATCAGACACCGAGCGCCAGAGCGTTAGCCACCTGACTATCAGCCTCAGCTTGAAGAATTGCAGGGGGAGGTTAAGTGCAGCGATACGTATCCCTTAGAGTAATCCTAACATGCTGAAGCAGGTTTAAGTCTGAGAACGTGCTGGCCAACTCATAAGCGCAACACTCATCACAAATGAATCCTGCATCTACCATTGTAAGTTATCATCATCGTCTTGTAGAATGAAGGCGTCATCAATTACATCTGCGTAAGGAAGAACAATTCTCGTTCAATTCTCTTAAATAGCTGAGCAATAATAATGTCTCTTTCTCGAACGATACAGAAGTCAGTCTTGCCATCCAAAGAGATACTATAGCTAACGTTCCGAGTAAACTCAACAATTTTTTTTGTATCAGATTGTGACTAAATAATAGCAGGTTCTTGGTTTCCACCAGATCAGCGTCCTGATGGCCATTTGGCTAGCGCTTCTGGCTTTGCTACCGCAGGCTTCAGATTCGAATGTTGGCAGAGCCATGACGTTTGTTAGTGGTTTGAATCCACGTTAAACTGCAGGTCCTGGTATAATTAGCGTAAAGTGAGCACACAAAATGACCGTACAGTGAGAATCAAACCAAACACCAGATCCATAGTCTTTTAAAAGCTATATTTTGTAAATACGAGTAAAACCTAAACAAATCGTGGAAAAGAGGAAGAAAGATTTCAAATGGCTTTTTCCAATGCATGTGCTTTTCAATTAAAACCTTCATTTTGTTACTGAGGGTCCGGAAAATTATTAAACAATATATAGAAAATTAATATCATTCTGTTCACTTACATTTTGGAACATGTATAAAAAGTTTGAAAGATTTTCGTTTGCGTAACTAAGAAATAACTACAATATAGCTCCTTTTCAGGACAAGTCTCTAAGTTACCCACATAATATACAGGATACGGTATGTTTTCTTCTAGATTACCCTCATAAAATTAAAAATAATTCTAAACTTATTATTAAATGGGTGAAACTTTTAAAAATAAGATGCTTTTCAAAATGTTTCCAACCAGTTTCAATGTTTTAAAAATAAAGATGTAATTTATAATTGAACGAATGAAATCGGCCTTCTTGGTATTTATTTACAAAGTAAACACCTCCCAGATCCAATATGTATCAGCTCTCCTGGAGCAGGGATGATAGCTGGATATATGTTTTTGATTTATGCGGATCTTCAAATTATGAAGAATAAATCTAACGTTTGTTTAAAAATACAACCAAGAGCTAGCTATGAGACAAATCGCAAAATATCGATTTAGGATGCCGCTTATGGTTAAAGGAAGTGAAGAAAAGAATAAACTGAGTATTTCAAAAAGAAATTGTGAAATATTTCTAAAATAAGCGAAAATTAAGGTTATTATGGATAAAAATGTACATAAATTGTGTACAAGAAAGGAGCTTTCAGTATAAATGTAAATGCTTGAATGTAAAAATATAAAAATACAAAAATTATCCGTTTGTTAGTTTATTATTAATACGCTTTTATTAGTGTTTCACCTGTATGTTTGAGGGCCTGAATGGCCGAGTGGCTAGCGCGCTCCGGCGCTCGGGCTGACCGGCAGGTGTTTCGCTCGAGAGTCGGCGCGTGCCATGGACGTTTGTGGTTGTCCAGATTCGCTTTTCAAACTGTAGGTGTCCTCGGTCTGTTTAAAGCCCTCGTGAGCATATGGCGCGTACGAGCGACAAAATCGAGCGACAACCTAAACTTGTATGTAACTGACTCTCTTGGGCCTTCGATTTGCCCTACTTTAAGCTGATCAGATTTAATTTAAACGTTGTAGACTTATCAAGGACCGACGACACTAAAATATTTTGATAAGTTTATTATCTCATCATGATTAGGATCGCCAGGATTAGTGATTTTATTTTAACTTATGAAGAGCAATTTAACCCATGTAGAATGAAAGTACCTAAGACATTCAAACCTACGTGGGACAGTGGCACAACGGATAACGCGCCTGACTACGGATCAGGAGATTCGCTTGTTCGAATCCTGGCTGGCTCGACATATTCGCATTTAACTTTGTTTTACTCACAATTAAATTATTGTAAGAACTATAGTTCCAGTCCTCCGTACTGGGACCTCATTTAAATATTATAGTTTAAAAACACTAAAAAACACGCTTTTTAGAGTTAATCAAACTAAAGTAAAAAATAATTGTTAACATAAGAATAAAATTACTGACGAGAAAATGAATGTCACTGTTCTAAAAGCGTGGGGTGCTGTGTCAGTCGTTATAATTTTTAAACTACTCTGCATTCCGAAATGAAACTAGTGAAAATTATAACGATTGATATCGAGCACCCCACGCTTTTAGAACAGTGACATTAATTTTCTCGTCAGTCATTTTATTCTTATGTTAACAATTATTTTTTTACTTTTAGTTTGATTAACTCTAAAAGCGTGTTTTTAGTGTTTTTAAACTATAATTTATTTTTATCACCATGATTTAACAGTCAACAAAATCACTTTTAATCATTATTATCGCTCTGCCAGGTTGAAGTACAACTTATAAATTAGCACTGAAATCTGTAAAATGTAATACTACAAGATAACTCTAAGTGAATCATATTGAGCTCCATACATGGCGAAAAATACTATTTAGCAATTTTCAAAAGAGACCGAGACAGCGGGGCAAATCTTAAACTCCAAATCGTATATGTTGTTAAATATATGTGAAAAAGTCTTTCTGCATAACACACAGACAGGTCTTGCACTTTTTTTTTTTTTTTTTTTTATCCAATTGTAATGAATCTTTTATAGTTTATCGTTTATTATTTTTGGTAGTTTTTGTGTCCATGATGCCCGGTTTAGCTTTATCTTCTTCTTGCTCGTTCTTCATCATCCAACTGGTGATCTTCGTCAATCTCCTCCCTCATAACTTTTAAGCTCTTCAAAGAATATTTCGATCATGAATAAATC
>BPLR01006343.1:0-91502 GCA_021605095.1 Caerostris extrusa
GTCTTTTGCCAGGTAAAAAGGAAAAGGTCTCTAAGCAAATATAAAGGGGCAGTGCAATGGTGAACGGAATGTTGCAGTCGCTTGCGCGGCTGTGCCACGCTAAGCAACTGAAAGTAAAAACTTTAAGGCCAGTAGACATTTTTGAGAAAATGGAAACATTTAAACTGAGGAATTAAATGCTCATTTGATTGATAATTATTGAGCTTAAATAAAAGTAAAAAAAGTAAGAAAATTAATTTGCAAATATTTTATTATTAGAAAATATTACAGAAAACACAGATGAATATTTGAGCCTGAGTAAAAACTTTAAGGCCAACATAGAAAATAACATATAAGAAAAAATTACAAATTCTTAGAAGGTTGTGTAGGAGCCATTACTTCAGAATTACTTCAAATATTCTTGTTTTCATGGATGAAACGAGTTTTGACAAAGGTAAATGGTTTTATAACATTCATCTTCGATAGTAGATTTCAGCTCTGTTGTTGATGTAAATGTCTCCCATTTGCATAAACTTTTCTTGCTAAGTCAGCCCAAAGGCTCTCGATTGGGTTGAGGTCAGGTGATCTAGCTGGCAGTTTCACAGTTCAACATTGTTGACTTGGAATAAATTTTTGTGCTGTTACTCGAATGGATCGGGTGAAAAGTATGTCTGCTTTGATATTTCAATTTTCTCCAGCAAGACATTCAGCATTTTGCAAAGATGATTTATTAGGACATTCTGTATCCTTGTGAATTCATTCTACCTGAAACGAATGCAATTGAGCCCGCACCATTGTAAGAAAAACAGCCCAAGTCATGACAGACCCTCCACCTAATTAACGCTTGAGAATATTTCTTTTTCATTTCTTATATCATGCCAGTAGAAATTTCAGCCATCTGGTCCATCCAAATTCCATTTTTTCGTCAGAAAAATAATTTCTATCCATTGGTTGTCCCAGGTCATGACTTTCTGGCCAAAGTTCAAACGCTCTGTTTTGTGTCTCTGCAGTAACTGAGGCTTAGTCAATTTTGCTGTATAAGTGTACCTTCCAGACCTTCTAATTGTGTTATAAATCGTTTTTTGACAAACTTTTAAACCTGTCGTCGGAATCAGTTTCCTGGTTGAGTACTTTCCAGTAGATGCAAGTTGGCAAATTCTTCTTTCATCATGCGAGTGACAAAGCTTTTAGGTCTTGACCCAGTATTCTTTTTACCATAATTGTCTTTCAATTTTAAAAATTGTGGACTACAATCTTTGACCTTCCTATCTTTATCGCAATAGCACGACTACTCATTCCTGTTGAAGACAAAGCTTCGATCTGTCCTCTTTCACGATCAGTTAACTTCTTACCCTTCGCCATCTTCACAAAGATTACCAATACTTCGAAGAAACGTATGGCAAATATGAAAATTGCAGCGTTGTTACAAGCTAGTAGTTGCAATGCTAATTACACGATTATATTATATTTATTTTTAAAAAAATGACTGGTGGCCTTAAAGTTTTTACTCAGGCAGAAATACTAACTTTGTAAATAACCACATGTTTCTCATAATTATGTATTTACAAATTATGTTTTATAGCATTTATTTCTTATCAAAGAACTTTAATAATTAATATTATTTGAATCCCTTTTATTTCATTTTACATTTTCTCAAAAATTCTTACTGACCTTAAAAAGTTTTTACTCAGGCTGTATATGGTGCGCGTGCAAGTAGCGATGGATAATGAATGGTGAGAATGTAACGAATTTTTTGTTTTGCATGTTGATTCGCTGGTTTTGCTTGAGAGAATCATCGAAAGGTATTAAAAGATGGAATTAGACTTTGTTTGGTTAGATCTCTTAGTAGATTAACTTATCCCATTAAAGATAATACTTAAAAAGCAATATTTTTTACAATTCAAAAAAATAGTACAATTCTTGCCTTTTAGATCTTTAGATTTCTAAAAATACGAGGTAATGGGCTATTATTAGGTTGGCTGCACACAATCACACACGTGATCCATATGTATTTGTAATATATTAAAAATCCACATATATCTGTAATACAGCAAAAAAAACCCACATGTATTTATAATATAGTAAAAATCAACATGTATTTGTAATATAGTAAAAATCCACATATATTTTTATTATAGTAAAGATCCACATACATTTGTAATATAGTAAAATCCACATGTATCTATAATATAATTAAAAGTTCATAAGTATTTATAATATAGTAAAAATCCACATGCATTTCTTAGGGAGGTATTTGAAATTAATTTTAATAAAAAATCTGATGGTTTTTATATTGAATTTTAATAATCAGAAAAAGATCAATACTTGTTATAATGAAGACAAACATGGACCACAGATTAATACAAATTTTCGATCGTTTCATAGCAATTCCTATATAACAAAAGCAAATTGTGGATAAATTACATCAGTGGGACAAACATGTCTGAAATCGCAATTACACCAGGCCAAGTATGGCGCTCGGATTACACCAGAACGAAATCCTTGCCGGTGAAGAGGTCTACAGTTCTCCCCTCTAGAGACCATTACAGGAGAGTAAAAAATAAATAAATAAATAAAAAGGGAAAATCCTCACGAAATAAGAAACACATGCAAAGAAGCAATTTCAGAAGTCCCCCAGGAAAAAAGAGAAATCATGTTTGCCCTCACATGAAATGTATATACACACGAGTTCGAGACCCTAAAGGAGTCTAAGAGATCCCGGGAAGAAAAAAAAAGGGAAAAACTTTCCTACCCTTTGGTGGTAAAAAGAAGAGGAAGAAGAAGTAGAATCAGCGTGAAGGAAAGTGAAATTGGAATCTAAAAGGAGAATCGTCTTTTGCCAGATAAAAAGGAAAAGTGTCCCTAAGCAAATATAAAAGGGAGCAGAGCAAGGTAGGAACGGAATGTTGCTGTTGCTTGCTGCTGTGCCACGCTTTTTATATGGTACGCGTGCAAGTAGCGGTGGATAATGAAAGGTGAGAATGTAACGAATTTTTGTTTGCAAGTTGATTCGCTTGTTTTGCTTGAGAGAATCTTAGAAAGTTATTAAAGATGGAATTAGACTTTTTACGGTTAGATAACTTGCTCTTATATTATTAACAAGTAATTGAAATTAAAGTAATATGGTAGATTGAGCTAGTGTTTCTTAAAAAAAGTGATATTTTATCATAATTTTTGTGTATGGAAAATATTTCTATGCAATTAATATAGTAAAAATCCTCATGTATTTGTAATAAAGTAAAATTCTACAAGTATCTATAATATAGTAAAATTCCACATGTATCTGAATGTAGTAAAAATTCCACATGCATTTGTAATATAGTAAAAATCCACATGCATTTGTAGTATAGTAAAATCCGACATGTATTTATAATATATAAAAATCGACATGTTATCTGTTATATAGTAAAAATCCACATGTTATCTGTAATATAGTGTGGATAAAAAATACACATGTTATCTGTAACATAGTAAAAATCCACGTGTATCTGTAATATAGTAAAAACCATATGTATTTGTAATATAGTAAAAATCCACATGTATTTATTAGGGAGGCATTTGAATTTGATTTTAAAAAAAAATCTGAAGTTTTATATTAATTTTTTATTAATCAAAAAAGAACGATACTTGTTATAGAAGACCAATATGTATCACAGATTAAACCATAAAAATTTTCATTCATTATATCACAATTCCTATACATCAAAGTAAATTGTACAGATAAATTACATTAGTAGGACAAACATGTCTGAAATCGCAATTACTCTAGGCCAAATATGGCCCTCGGATTACACCAGAACGACATCCTTGCCGGTGAAGAGGTCTACAGTTCTCACCTCTAGAGACCATTACAGGAGAGTAAAAAAAAAAAAAGAATAAAAATAAATAAAAAAGAGAAAATTCTCACGAAATAAGAAACACATGCAAAGAAGCAATTTCAGAAGTCCCTGAAGAAAAGAGAAATCATGTTTGCCCTCACATGAAATGTATATACACACAAGTACGAGACCTAAAGGAGTCTAAGAGATCACCGGGAAAAAGAAAAAAAAACAGGAAAACTTTCCTACCCCTTGGTGGTAAAAAAAAGGAAAAAGAAGAAGTAGAATCAGCGTGAAGGAAAGTGAAATTCGAATCTAAAAAAGGAGAATCGTCTTTTGCCAGGTAAAAGCAAAAGTGTCTCTAAGCAAATATAAAAGGGAGCAGAGCAATGTAGGAACGGAATGTTGTTGTTGCTGCTTTTGCTGTTGCTGCACTTTTTATATGATACGCGTGCAAGTAACGATGGATAATGAATGGTGAGAACGTAACGAATTTTTGTTTTGCAAGTTAATTCGCTTGTTCTGCTTGAGAGAAGACTCAGAAGTAATTAAATATGGCATTCGACATTTTATGGTTAGATTTCATGGTATACTAACTTATCCCGTTAAAGATCGTATTTAAAAAAAGCAATATTTTTACAATTCAAAAATAGCACAATTCTTGCCTTTTAGATCTTTAGATTTTTGAAAATAAGAGGTAATGTGCTATTATTTCGTAGGTTGCACACACTCACAAATGTGTGCATATGTGCATTTGTAACATATTAAAAATCCACATGTATCTGTAAAAACCCACATGTATTTATAATATAAAAAATCCAAATGTATGTAATAATAGTAAAAATCCATTATTTGTAATGCAGTAAAAAAAAAAATTTGTAAAAAACCACATGTATATGTAACATAGTAAAATTCCATATGTATTTGTAATACACTCATGTCCATAAATTAAGGATAATTCAGAATCAAACAGAAATTGAACTCTAAAATAAAAATTTCATTTGTAGAATTATCACACACATCTTGAAGAAGAATATGCAAATTACAGGATACCACCAGATGGCGCGGATAGTACGTCAAAAATGACGAGAGTGTAAGAGAGGGTATAAAAGGAATGGTGGCTAAGAAGTAAAATTGTTCACAAGCCCTTTAAAAGCCTTTCAGAGCAATAACCGCATAGTTATGGCACAAAAGGAAGCATTTGGATGATTTTTACGTGGTAGAATTATCGGATGACTGGAATGTGGACGTACCCAGCTGGAAGTATCCGAGGAACTTGAATCGCCCAGAGTGTCATCTCCAGGCTTTGGCAACGATTCCAAGAAGATGGTAATGAGTAGATGTTACAGCACAGGTTGCCCCCGAGTTACAACGCCGAATGAGGACCGGTATTTAGCAGTTACTGCCAAAAGAAACAAACGGAGCACAGCATCAGACCTGTCTCGTCAGATCTCTTCAGCTACCGGTACGACAGTTTCAAGGCAGACCGTGTACAGATGCTTAGGGCACATTGGTCAATATGCTCCTAGGCCTGTCAGATGTGTTCCACTTACCGCAACTCACTGTCGCCTGCGATTAACCTGGAGTAGAGAGCATGCATTGTGGACATCGCAACAGTGGTGTGGTGTGATGTTTTCCGACGAGTAAGGTTTAGTTTGCAGTCTGATTCTCGCCGGACTTTCATATGGAGAGCGCCAGGTACCCGTTACCACCAAGAGAACACCATTGAACGACACCGTTACGGTGGTGCAGGATGGCTCGTTTGGGGAGGAATTATTCTCGGTTCCAGAACTGACCTGCATGTTCAGAGTGTAACGATGACAGGCCACATCTATCGGGATGTCATTCTGGAACAACATGTACGTTTATTTCGGGGCGCCATGGGTGCTGAATTTCTGTTTATGGATGACAACGCCCGTCCTCGCAGTGCAAACATTGTAGACGAATGCCTTCAATTGGAGGATATCACCCGTATGGACTGGCCAACATACTCACAGGACTTGAATCCTATAGAGCATGTGTGGGATATGCTTGGCCGACGAACTGCAGCCTGCACCCCTCCCACCTGTCAACCGGAACGGAGGGCATTGCTTGATGAGTGGTGTAATATTCCCCAAGATCAGATTAATAATTTGATACTCAGCATGCCTAGGCGTTGTAAGGCCTGTATTGAATCGTCCGGGAGGCATACTCCATATTAACCATCATACTAACCATGTTATACTGTTTTTTGTAAATACGTTCTTTTTTGAAATTTGCTCCAGGGAGTAAAATCGCAATTTTTATTAATTATGTCAAACATAAAGCATCTTTTTTTCTTTACATTTTGTTTAATAAATGGACTTTACGAACTTCATGACCCTTAATTTATGGACATGATTTTGTATAATAAAAAATCCACATGTATTTGTAATATAGTAAAATACATGAATTTGTAGTATGCAGCAAAATCCATGTGTATTTGTAATATAGTAAAAATCCACATGCATTTCTTAGGAGGCATTTAAAATTAACTTTTAATGAAAAACTAATGGTTTTATATAAATTTTTATTAATTAAAAAAGGTTAGATGTTATAGAAAACAAGCATGGTACAGATTAAAGAAAAACTTTTCAGTCGTTTTATACATCAAAGCAAAAATCATTCTCTGAAATCTGATGGTTTTATATAAATTTTTATTAATCCAAAAAAAGATCCATACTTGTTATAGAAGACAGACATGAGCCACAGATTTAAATCTTCAAAATTTTCAGTCGTTTTATAAAAATATACATCAAACCAAATTGTAGGATAAATTACATCAGTGGAACAAACATGTTTGAAATCCCAATTAATACACCAGGCCAAATATGGCGCTCGGATTACACCAGAACGACATCCTCGCCGGTGAAGAGGTCTATAGTTCTCACCTCTAGAGACCATTATACGGGAGTAAAAAAAAAAAAAATAAATAAATAAAAAAGGGAAAATCCTCACGAAATAAGAAACACATGCAAAGAAGCAATTTCAGAAGTCCCCGAAGAAAAGAGAAATCATGTTTGCCCTCACATGAAATGTATATACACACGAGTACATAGACCTAAAGGAGTCTAAGAGATCCCCGGGAAGAAAAAAGAAGGAAAACTTTCCTACCCTTTGGTGGTAAAAAGAAAGAAGTAGAATCAGCGTGAAGGAAAGTGAAATTGGAATCTAAAAGGAGAATCGTCTTTTGCCAGGTAAAAAGGAAAAGTGTCTCTAAGCAAATATAAGAGGGAGCAGAGCAATGTAGAAACGAAATGTTGTTATTTGCTGCTACGCTTTTATATGGTGCGCGTGCAAGTAGCGATGGATAATGAATGGTGAGAATGTAACGAATTTTTGTTTTGCAAGTTCATGCACTTTGTTGTTCTAGAGAGAATCATCGAAAGTTATTAAAGATGGAATTAGAATTTTTGTTAGATCTCTTGATCTTAATGTTAATGCATTGCAGATAATACTAAAAAATGAACAATATTTTTTACAATTCAGAGACAGTACAATTCTTACCTTTTAGATTCCTAAAAATACGAGATAATAGAGGGTATGTTACACACACACAATTATATATATATATATATATATATATATAAGAACTCAATACATGAACACAAAAGCCAAAGAAGAACAAGCAAAGAGTGAATTAGAAGCACGATCATTTTGAGCGCCAAGATATATATATATTTAGAATAAGTCTTACGAAGAAGATGTTTGCTTGCGTAATAATTATTATTCATTATAATACATAATTAAAGAATAATTCATTCTCATTTGCAATTACTGTAAATGAAGTTAACCATTTTAACTGTATTTTAAGAAAAATCAAATTATTTAGTGAGTCAATGAGTAAAAAGAGTTTATGTACTTACAAAATGAATGTACTCTCATTAAAAATATATAGCCCAAATTGCAATTCATATAATTTTTGGAAGACGTATTTTTATGAATTGCAATTATTATATTATAAATCTTGAATATGTTTCTATTTAGTTTAGAAATTAGGTTTATAAGAATTGAGAAAATTTCTGAAAAAAATACTGATTAAATAGATAAAAATTTTAATAAAGATATAATCACAATCATTTAGTTCATTATTAATTATAATAATATTAAAAGTGATTGCAATGAAATTTAAATTACTTCTATAAAAAGATTACATTGAAATATTTTAAATTTAAAAGGTTTGTAATAATAACGTGAACATATAAATTACATTTTCAAACATATACTGAAATTAAGACAATTAACGTGTTTAGCGTAATTAAAAATTTATAACAATTATTATTATTCTTTCAAAATAATATTTGCTTTAAAAATGCACTATTGTTATATATTTATAGATTATTAAATATTTATTATTGAAAAGAATTCCCGGACAATTTCCGTTTCATTTTCTTTTAAACTACAAATATTTTTCAATAGAATACGAAATTATTTTGAATCTTGTCTTGTTTGAATTTGAAATGATTTTACAATATTTATGTTGACTATTTTGCTACTATCATACTTAGAATGAATATGATGCCAACAACGAAAATAGAAAATAAAATAAAATTGTCCCTTTTAAAATACATTCAACATTCAAAAATATGTTCCAATTTCGTTCTTTAACACAATTTAATTCTCGGAATTGAATTTTCAAAATTTAAAATTTATCACAGGAATATGAAACATTAATAACTCATATTTATTTAAATCTCTTTATCTTTCTAACCTAAAGAATCATCTGGGAATAGCATTTTAAGCTACTACGCTTTTAAGTATTTTTAGAATGGTTGATTTATAAAATATATTCAAATGTCAAATTAGTTAGAATCAACAGAGAAGGAAGAGTTATGAAAAATGAAAAATAGAAAATAAAATATTTTCATCGATTGTTCGCTGTGTTTAGAAACTCAAAAATAATTTTTAAAGAACTACAATCCCTGTATCACCGTCATTTTTTAGCAAGAATTATATTGAATAATAAACAACAAAAGTAATGTTTTTAAAAAATTGATACTTTTAAAATAAAAGCCTTTTTTTAAAGAAATAAATTCATATTGTAAAAAAAAAAATAAAAGATTAAAACCTTTCTGAAATTGAAACAACACCAAAACATAAATATTTATAAAATATTCTTTTATAGAATGTAATTTTATTAAAACAAATTTAAAAAAAAAAAAAAAAAACGTGATTTGAATTTTCAAAAGGTATAAATATTTTCGTTTTCACCTTTTTTAGAGAGCAATTTTTTACCATAAAGTATTTCATGTGAGATCATGAAGATTCATTAATTTTGAATAATTACGTATTAATGTTTGAATATTAATAAGAAAAACCTGTCTTTTAAAGTCAAAAAGTGAAATTGATTACACATATTTTAATTTCATTAAAGAATTTATTTTTTTTGATGAAAGAGGTTTTCGTTAATGTTGATTGAAAATTAATATATGCAACTTCTACGAATTTAATTAGAAAGAGCAAGTGTTATGTAAGGAATATGATATTGTGATAACAACGGACAAAATAAATTTCATTCCCATGATAATATCATTCTTTATATTGAATGTATTAAACATCTTTTCTATTAATGATTGTACAGAAACATTTAAGTTTGGCAATTTTAAACATTTTGATAATATATAGTAAAAAAAAATGCTGTGGAGGGAACAATGTGATGGATTAAGCAATGGAAGGATTAAATAATGTTATGGATGAAACAATGTGATGGAAACAATGTATGGATTAAATGATGGATGGATGAAACGATGTGATGGATTAAACAATGGATGGATGAAACAATGTGATATTCTAATGTATTTTGTAACTAGACAAAGAAATTATAAAATAATAACATTAATACAAATACAACACTTCTTCATTGACGTAACAGCCCCATGGTGGGCCAAGGACATCTGCCTAATGACAGATTTCGAGAAAAGAGATGTTTTATTTTAAAGAAGTAGGGTTGTCACCCTATGATATATGAATTTTGATATTCAGCTGTCATTTGATATAAATTTTGATATTCAGTTGTCATTTGATATAAATTTTTATTTTCAGTTGCAATTTGATATACATTTTGATATTCAGTTATCATTTGATATATTTGGTGTTCAATTGCCATTTTGATATTCAGTTGTCATTTGATATATTTGGTATTCATTTGTCATTTGATAGAAAATTTTGATATTCAGTTATCACGATGAATTTTGATACATTATACATTTTGATATTATATAAATATAAACATTTGACACATTTTGACATTTTGAGATTCATACATTTTGATGTTCATATAAATATAATTTGATATTCCTTTGATATAAATTTTGGTAATTTGATACAAATTTTGATATTCAGTTAATTGCATCCTTTAAATATGTCGGTAAGCGCATTGTGATAAAGTTAAACAATGCACAATTATTTGGAATACAAAATAATTCAAAAGTAAAGATTCTGTAAGTAAAGAATATGTTTACTATTTATTTCTTTGGAATTAAACCTTAAAAATACTGAACGAGAATGAACAAAACATACAACAATACTCCAGGGTAAAAACGTATCAACATGGACCACCTTTCTCTTCAATCCATCTAGAACAACTATTCAAGTTCATTCTTGATTTTTCCCAGAAGCAAGCCAATGATTATCGAAAAATATTACAGTTTTCCCTCTCTTGTTTTTTATTTTACAAAAACTGGAAAAAAAGAGCAGTGAAGAGAAAAGAGATCATGATATATTTTCTCAAGAGTTTTTATTCCTTGGCTTTCCTTCCCTTGTTTTTCGTGACTTAATACTCTTCCAACTAGACGCAAAAAAAAAATTTTTTTTTTTTTATTCCCAAATACATCCCAGTGTGAATGAAAATGATTTTGTTTTTAAATTTTTCCCCCTTACCTTTTAAAATGGATGGAATTTTTTTCCTTTAAAGTACATTCAAAGATAAAAATGTGAAGAGCCCCAAGACAGAAGCAAGCTGCAATGATTATTAAAATAAAAATGATATTTATTTTAAAAAAGGAAAGTATTTCTTTTAAGTTTTTTTAACACTTCATTAATTCTTACAGTTTTCCTAAAGATTTGTAGATTTAGTTTAGGTGTTTGTTAATGATTTGTTCAGTTCTCTTGTTTTTTATCATTGATTCAATTTGAAAAACTGGAAAAAATGATTGATTCAATTTGATTTGATAATGAATGATTCAATTTGAAAGAGATTCAATTTGATGATATTGATTCAATTTGATTTGTGAAAAATTTGAATAACCAATTTGATAATGATTTTTTATTGATAATATATTCAATTTTTATGCAATATTTTTAGGCTTTCCTTCCCTTGTTTTCGTGACTTAATACTCTTCCAACTAGATGAAAAAAAAAAAAAAAATTTTTTGGAAAGATGGAAGAAGAATATATTCAACCAAATACATCCCAGTGTGAATGAAAATGATTTTGTTTTAAATTTTTCCCTTACCTTTTAAAATGGATGGAATTTTTACAAAAAAATAATAATTTTCGAAAAGTACATTCAAAGATTTTTGAAGAAAATAGTAATTTTTATGTGAAGAGCCCAAGACTTGTTAAAAATAGTAAGGAAAAAGTTATGTTAACATAATTATGGTGCAAGCTGTTTAAAAAAAATTAAAATAATAAATGATGCAAGATTTATTTTGAAAAAAATAAAGCAAAAAAATTATAATAAGTATTTCTTTACAAATGTTTTAAAAATTATAATAAGTATTTCTTTTAGATTTAGTTTTTTTTGAATGATTTGTTCAGTTTAATTTATTCCGATTTGAATGTTATGGATTTGAAAGATTTGTTAGATTTAGTTTAGGTGTTTGTTAATGATTTGTTCAGTTTGATTTGATAATGATTGATTCAATTTGATTTGATAATGAATGATTGGTTCAATTTGGTTTGATGATTGATTAAATTTGGATTCAATTTGATTTGATAATGATTGATTCAATTTGATTTGATAATGATTGATTCAATTTGATTTGATAATGATTGATTCAATTTGATTTGGATAATGATTGATTCAAATTTTTGATTTCATATTTGATTTGATTGATTCAATTTGATTTGATAATGATTGATTCAGTTTGATTGGGTAATGATTGATTCAATTTGATTTGATGATGATTGATTAAAAAAATAAAATAATAAATAATACAAGATTTCTTTTAAAAATAAGTAACAAGCAAAAAATTAATAATAAGCGTTTTCTTTATTTTTTAAAACTTCATTATTTATTCCGATTAGAATTTTATAGATTTATAAAGATGTGTAGATTTTGTTTAGATGTTTTGTAATATCTTTATTTATCCAATTTAAAATAACATACATAGTTTTTTTTTAGGAAATTAATGCAAATGCTATTTATGTTTATTAACATTTTATACTTAAATTTCTATTTATCTGTTATAAATGGATATAGATTTTTTTAAAGAAAACGTTATTTAAAATTTTTTTCAAAAGATACACGTATTACAAAATTATACACAAAAGAAAAAAATTATTTATTATTTAAAATATTTTAAAGTAATTATCGCGCAACCTGTTTTATAGGGAAAAAAATTAATGGTAAGAGTTTTAGTATAAAAAACAATAAAGTTCCTAAAATGGATAGATGTGTTTTTATTGAAATTTTTATTTTAGTTTCGTTATTTTTTTATTTGAATTTAATGGCTTTTGAAAGATTGTAGATTTCGTTTGCATGAGTATGTATATTTTATATTTATTTTTCTTACTTAGTTGTTTATTATTTATATATGTTATTTTATATTAAATATTCATTAGAAAATAATTATTACTATATTTATGAAGTTCGCAATAAATGTTTTATTTATTTTACGAAATAAATATGCATTGAATTATTTCACCAATGCATAGAAATACTTGAAGAACTATAAAGAAATGCTAATATTACACTACGTTACATACACTATACTTATCAATACTACACATTTCTACTACAATTAAAATTACGTTTAGATGAAAATAATGAAAAGCTAGTTTTTATTTTAATTATTTATTAACTATGGATTATAATTAATAATGATTGTAACAGATTATGGATAGAGAATTATGATTAGAAGCAAATTATGATGATTTATTCACTCAAATTTTTATTGCAGCCAAGCAGGTTCCTACAAATAATAAATAATACACTAAAAATAGTCTTTTTTTAAGTGTTACGAAATTTTAAAAGAATTTCTTTTTAAGTATATTTTGTCTTGCCCTTAGGAAACAATTTTGAAATTTCTTATAAAAACTTGAAATAAGTTTAAAAAAAAAAATCAATTCTGCATTTAATGGAAAATGGAATTCAGCAAAAAGTTTAAACCATAAAAGGGTTTTACTTTTTGCGATTCTATTTTCATAATGTGGGATGTTGCAATGTCCCAGTAATCTGTGGTAAGACTTAAAACCAAAGACATATGTATTGGATTAAAAAGTCAGAATACGAAGTTTTTAGTCAGAAGGATTAAGCCATTAAAATAATAAATTTTTACTTTGGTTTTTGCAAAGATCTTTGATAATTTTTCTGTTCAATAATTTGATAAAACGCATACAGCTACATTCGCATATAACTTATAAATGATAAATTTTAATAATTACATAGATATAGCAAAACATTTAAATGTATAAATTTCTTCAGAAAAGATTCAATACAAAAAGTCATCATAATTTTAAAATTTTAGATTTTAACCAATATAATTTAAATTTTCACAACAAAAAATTCTGTGGAATTTAGATATTATTTTGTCCTTTCTGTATTAAGAATTACCTTTCTTATTTTTTAATGAGGCATTTAAATAAAAAGGATTGTAATTGCTCACTGGAAACAAATTTATAAATTCCAACATAGTTCACCAACAAGAGCAATACGTCAGATGGAAATAAAATCTTATAATAAAAATAATTAAAAGGAATAATAATCAGGAATTATTAGAGGAATAATAATTAAGGCTAAAATAATCTTAACCTTGAGGTAATAAAAGAAATAGAAAAATTAACTAATCAAAAATAAAGAACATCAGCTTAGCTAAAGGAGCATCAGCTGTTGTTGATTTAGTCTTAGATCATGCTTTTATTAGGTTAAAATGGAGTACATAATGAATTTTTATCTTTTTCTAAATCTGGAAAACATTTTTATCCTAATGTGGGGAAAATTTTGCTTCAGCGCATTAGTTTATGAATCGCTAATTTGCTGAAATCTATAAATAATAAATAACAATACTTAGTGGAGCAACTTAATACCTTAGGAAGTTATTAGAAAGTATATCTTCCACCTTGAAAAAGTATGAGTAAGGGAGGAGGAGAACTTTCAGATATAACTTTCTGTATTTGCATGTCGTAATGGAGAAAATACGAGGAAATTCTAACCAGGAAATCTGAGTCTATTTGAGGTTTGCCAACGTAATTCAAATTGGCTAGCACTCTGGCCTTTGGTACCACAGGTTTCAGATTTGAATCCTGGCGGTAGCATGGATGTTTGTGAGTAGTTCGGAATCTACGTTAAACTGTAAGTCCCGGTCTAATTAGCCAAAAGTGTGCAAACAAAATGAACGTAGAGCGACAGACAAAGCACAAACCAACGTAATTCAATCTACGTCCTCTAGTATTATAGCTAACGTATCATAACATCACACGGGTTTATTTCGTTTCTTTCAACGAGAAGCAAATTTCATTCAAATTTTATTTCATTATGCAAATTTCATCCGAGAAGCAATTCTCACGCATTAAGTTTTTCCACGGCAAACTTGTTTGAGCTGAAAAAGTCATGTAACGACAAATAGCACCGTCCTCATTAGTTCTTGCGAAATTAGCGATAGAATGCTTTATGCAATTGACCTGAGGAGGATAAATGCTGGATGTGCACATAGCGATAAAATCAATAATTGAGTGGTAACGACTGTTTGACTTATGTTGAAGTAACAAAAACCTTAATATTTAGCCACAAATGAAGCACCTTAGATATATTAAAATAAAAAAATAAAGACATCAGAAACATTTTCAATAACTCTTATATCCAAGAACAAAATATTTTTATTCCTAACTAAACATTTCCAAAAACAACAACAACAATCTTTCTTTCCAATTATAACCAACATTTAATATAACTCTGCTTTTAATTATCGCAATACTTCTCTCGAAGAACTATTTTTACAAACCGCTATTTCAGTTTACCAAATATCTCTCTTTTTTTAACCAACCACCAAATTTATATATACGTGTAATTACCACACACAAACAAACAAGCTCTCGACCTTCTAAATATATCCCTAAAAATTCCCTTTAAGATCGGAAATAAGAAATATCCCCACAAACCACCCTCGCCAGATGTACAACGTCTCGGTTAGGGGCCGCCCCACCCCAACCCCCTTCTCTCCCGGGGAGTTTTCCGGATGGGCGCCCACCCCCGAAAGCTTCTTTTCCAAAGAATTTTCCTTCTCCATACTTTGTTCTTCGATGGTCTATTCTTCACGCTTCGGGTCTTGCGGCAATTATTCGCTCCACCTCAGCCCTTTTGTCTTCCGCAAAAGTATCCGACTCTCAAAAACGCCGACGGGCCCCACACCCCCCGCATCCACCCCCGCGTAACCGTGCGGCGAGAATCCCGTGAATAACGGGGCAACGGGTAAAAGTTAAGGTGAAAGAGTTTTATCCATTACGTAGCATACTAGAAGATCTCGCTGTGTTCCGGCCATAGAAGCCAACACCTGATGGTTTTCTCTCGATACGATTTGGCTTATCTGTTCAGGTGAAAGTAGGGTTTCCGAGATGAATTGTAGATGGATCTATCTGTTTGACTTTTATCAGTCGTAAATATAAAGAATTCGATAATTAGATGGGAATGCGATGACTGCGATGATCAAAAGGAAAAATGATGAAGATTAACTGATATCGTGAATAGAGGAAATTGAATACATAGCTGCTTTTATAAATATTTACTTGAAATATTTCAAAACTATATTTCTTTTGAATATTGTTGATTTCAATTGTTTTAGTAGATTTCAATTGATTTAGATTCAATTGACTTTAGACTTTCAATTGACTACGACTGGTCTATGTCTTTTGAATAAATATATTGTAGATTTCAATTGTTTTAGTAACATAATTCAATTTAAAAAAATGATTTGATTGTCTGATCTATGAAATATTTTAAAACTAAATTTCTTTTGAATATTTTATTGTAGATTTAACTGTTTTAGTAACACAATTTAAAAAAAATGATTCGAAAGTCGATGAAAACGATAGTTAAACTGAATGCATTACACTTCGAATTGCTTCCTTACCCACCGTACTCTCCAGATCTGACCCCCAGCGACTATTGGCACTTTGCAAACATCAAAAAGATGCTCCAGGAAAAAAATTTGGCCCAAATGAATAAGTGATTGCCGAAACTGAGGCCTGTTTTGAGACAAGAGACGTTCTACAAAAAAGGCATAAACAAGTTAGAGGATAGTTGGAATGAATGTATCACTCTTGAAGAACAGTATGTTGACGAATAAAGTCGAATTTCTAAAAATTAATTTGTTTTTCTAAGTTAGACTGGGATTTATTGAGTGATATGTTCTCTTACTGTTGTCAAATTTGTTGGTTTGTAACGTATTCATGGAACATTATCAGTCTCTAATAGTAATCATATACTTAAACCAAAATAAGTTAAACACATTTTTTTCAAATAATACACCTTTAAGTATATTTTTAAGAATCTTAATATCCTAATATAAACATTATCTGTGAAAAGAAATTTTTGTGTCAAATCAATTCAGAAGAGCCAAATGTGTTCTAAAAATTTTCATGAGTGTTTCTATATAGAATACTTTAATTTAAAAATAGATTAAAGTATTTTTAGAGGGAATAAAGTCTAATTGCAACTTGCGTCATAGATAACAAGAAATAAAGTAAAATTTTTTTTTTTCTAGAAGAATATTTTCAAGAAAGTTGATGAAACTAAATTTAAGTTCAGATATGAAATAAAGTTAAGTATTAGATTCACAAACAAGTTCTTAAAACGAAATTACACTCTTTAAAAATTCCATTTCAGTATTGCTAATGCAGCCTTCTGAATAAACAAATAAAATTTTACTGGAATATTTCAAAATGGCATTTGTATCATAAAATGAATACAACAGCTAAATTTCTTCTTCTTCTTCATTGGCGCAACAGCTACATGGCAGGCTAAGGATGTCTGCCGGTAGGCAGACAACTACATTTACAGGAAATAAATAGTTTTGATAGTAAATTTTATGTTGTTTAAAGAATCATATTTAGAAAGATTGCTTAGCAATTAACGTGGATTGGCAAATATTATGGATTATTTTTAAAACACAAATTTTTTAAGACATTCTAACATTATAATTTTAACTTTTCTTAATGGTCAAATAAAGTAGATTTTAATATTATCTTCAGAATAATAGGGGTCTGATGGACGAGTGACTAGCGCTCGGTGTCACAGGCTATGGGTTCGAGCCCCATGGTTGCTATGGATGTTTGCAGGGAATGATTTTTTATTGAGTAGGGTTGTCAGTCTTGCACCCGACGCTTAACTACTATATTAGACTACTACACCACGCCACATCACTGTGCCTAGAGCTGAGTCCCCCCTTTACAGTTTGGGAAAGATGTGGGTGAGAAGAAGTCTGATTGGGCTATGTGACGTTCTACGGACATACGAGACCGGGACCTACGGCTTAAAGTGGATTCTAACCACTACGAATATTCATACCACTGCCAGAACTCGAACCCGAAACCAGTGGTACCGGATTCATTTTCCGGCAGCGCTAGCCACTTGGCCATCACGCCCCAGCCGTATTAGACTGGGACCTACGGTTTAAAATGGATTCCGAACCACTACAAGCATCCATGGCACCGCTGGGATTCGAACCCAAAACCTGTGGCCCCGAATGCCAGAGGGCTAGTCACTCGGCCATCAGACTCCAGACTCCTTTTGTACTAGGCATACAAAATCTGTTCAATACAAAATAAAATTACCGAATTTCATTTTGATCTTTTACTACATCACCCAATTTTAATCAATCGGAAATGATTAATTTAATTTTTGGATGAAAAATTATGGCGTAAAAATTCTAAACGATCAGATGGAGAGAGACATTATATTTAATTAAGCGTCGTTTCACAAATCTAATCACTTTAATCTTTGATAAGAAAAAAAAAAAAAAAATATGGGGTCAAAAGTTAATTTTCTTAGTCGTGCATTCAACGAAAAATTTCTCATTTTTTGCTGAGTTCTTTTAACTCAGTAAATTAAATTAACCTGGAATTGTTTTTGAAAGTTTAACATTAACATGCAGATGCTCAAAAATAAGAAAATACGTTAATTTTTAAATTAAATTGAGTAAAATTTTATTTCCGTTTTCTAAGATGATCTTTGAAGGATAATGAGTTGTGTTTTATCGTATTTAATTAAGATTCTCTCATTTGAATGATTCTGTTTAAGTAAAAGAATTTTTGGAACTTTCAATAATGTGACAGAAACTGAGTTGAAATTTTGATTGTCACAAAGAAGTAATTTAAGGAAATAAAATTGTTTTTTAAACTTTCTTCGTCTTGAAAAGTTTTATTAATTTGATATTCATAGAGATATGAAAAGATTAAGTGCAACTCATTCATTTTATCTGAGGACACTGACTTACGTGTATATCTGGTTTTATTTTAAATTAAAGAAAAACTGTTGAAATTCTTCAAAAATGTAAAGAACCTGTTCTATGTCAGCATTGATAAACTTGTATTCAAGCTGAAATTCTTCACGTAGTTGAAATATTTCTTTTCTTAATATTAAAAAATTAGTTGCTGAAGAGATTTACTATTTATTTATCTTCATTCATTAAGCAGATGCACGATTTCAATGAATTAAAAATATTTAGAAGGCATTTCTTTCAAAATTTTACATATCCCAAAGAATATTGCAAGAATATGAGCGTTGGAGTTTTGACATTGAAATTTAAAAAAAAAAATAAACTAAAATAAAGAACACTAATTTATTATGTTATTTTTATTAATTAATTTTCGTAAATCATCATCATCAACGCAACAATCCCATTGTTGGCCAAGGCAGTCTGCCTACTGGCAGATTTCGAGACAGGAGATGCATTTCCTTTTTACGGCGTAGGGTTGTCAGACATATGCTGAACTGAACAGAGTGTCTTCGGCGTTTTCCAGTCCCTGTCCCGACGCCATGGATGTTTGTAGTGATTCAGAACACACTTTAATCTGTAGATCCCAGTTTTTATGATAAGAGCGTCACAGAACTCAGTAAGACTCTCTGTGACACATCCTTCCCAAACTGAATAGGTGCAGCATCAACCCTAGTCACAGTGATGCAGTGCGATGTAGTGGCAGTAAAAGTCATGTTATATGGAGACATATGGCTTAAAGGGGATTCGAACCACTACAAACATCCATGGCACCGCCGGGACTCAAACCCGAACCCCGCTGAGAGCCAGAGTTCTAGGCCCTCGGCCATCATGGCCCAAAAGCAGTAATAGGAATACAAAATCTGTTCAATTCAAAAAATAAAATTACTGAATTCTGTTTTGGTTTTTACTACATCACCCAATTTTTAATCAACGGAAAGGATTAATTTAATTTTTGGATGAAAAATTATGCCGGAAAAATTCTAAGCGATCAGATGGAGAGAGACATTATATTTAATTAAGCGTCGTTTCACAAATTTAATCACGTTAATCTTTGATAAGCTAAAAAAAAAAAAAAAAAAAAAATGTGAGGTCAAAAGTTAATTTCCTTAGTCGTGCAGTCAACGAAATATTTTTCATTTTTTGCCAAGTTCTTTTAACTCAGTAAATTAAATTAACCTGGAATTGTTTTTGAAAGTTTAATGAAACCCAACAGAACATTAACATGCAGATGGGCAATAATAAGAAAATACGTTAATTTTTAAATTAAATTATGTAAAATTTTATTTCCGTTCTCTGAGATAATCTTTGAGGATAATGAGTTGTGTTTTATCGTATTTAATTAAGATTTTTTCCTTAAAATGATTCGGCTAACGTAAATGAATAAAATTTTTGGTAAGTTCAATAATATAAGAGAAACTGAGTTGCATTTTTGATTAACACGAAGAAGTAATTTAAAGAAATAAAATTATGTTTTTAAACTTTCATCATCTTGAAAAGTTTTATTAATTTGATATTCATAGGGATATGAAAAGAATAAGTGAAACTCCTTCATTTTATCTAAGGACACTGACTTACATGTAGATTTGGTTTTATTTTAAATTAAAATTATTTAAATTTAAAAAAACCTTTTTGAAATTTTTCAAAAATGCAAGAAAATAACTTGTACTATGTCAGCACTGATAATCTTTTATTCAAGCTGAAACTCACTAGCTATTCACATAGCTGAAATATTTCTTTTTCTTAACATTAAAAAATTAGTTGCTGAAGAGATTTACTATTTATTTTATCTTTATTCGTTAGATAGATGTACGATTTGTGAATTAAAATAGAAGGCATTTCTTTTAAAATTTTACGTAACCCAAAAAGAATATTGCAAGAATATTAGGTAGGAGATTTCACACTGAAATTTAAAATAAATAAATAAAATAAAAATCGCAGCTTTATTATGTTATTTGGATTAGTTAATTTTCGTATGTAATCATCCTCAGGCGCAACAACCCCATGGTTGGCCAAGGCTGTCTGCCTACTGGCAGATTTCGAGACAGGCGATACTTTTTCTTTTACGGTGTAGGTGTCAGCGCTACGTTCAACTCTCTACAGTCATATTAGACTAACGGCCTGAATGGCCGAGTGTCTAGCTGTCTGTCTTCGGTACCACAAGATTTCGGGTTTGAGTCCCAGCGAGCCAGGGATGTTCGATGGGGTTCGAATCCCCTTTAAGCCGTAGGTCCCGGTCTCATATGACTGAAGAGCGCCACAGAGCCCAATCAGACTTCTCACCACATCATTCCCAAACTGTGTAGGGACAACTCAGCTCTAAGTACATTGACGTGGTGTTCTGTAGTAGTAGTAGTATTCTATTATACCGGGACCTCACGGTTGAAAGTGAATTTCGAACCACTACAAACATCCATGGCCAGGACTCGAACCGGAAACATGTAGCATCGAGCACCAAAGCACTTGTCCCTCGGCCATCACGGCCCAAAAACAGTACTAGATATCTAAAATGTGTTCAATAAAAATAAAATTACTCAATTCCATTTCGGTCTTTTACTGCATCACCCAATTTTTTTAATCAACGGAAATGATTAATTTAATTTTTGGATGAAAATTCTGGCGTAAAAATTCTAAACGATCAGATGGAGAGAGACATTATATTTAATTAAGCGTCGTTTCACAAATTTAATCACGTTAATCTTTGATAAAAAAAAAATGGGTCAAAAGTTAATTTCCTTAGTCGTGCATTCAGCGAAAATTTTTCATTTTTTGCTCAGTTCTTTTAACTGAGTAAATTAAATTAACCTGGAATTGTTTTTGAAAGTTTAATGAAACCCAACAGAACATTAACATGCAGATGCTCAATAATAAGGAAATACGTTAATTTTTAAATTAAATTGTGTAAAATTTTATTTCCGCTTCCTAAGTTAATCTTTGAGGATAATGAGTTGTGTTTTATCGTATTTAATTAAGATTCTCTCATTTGAATGATTCAGCTAACGTAAAAGAATTTTTTGGTAAGTTCAATAATATGACAGAAACTGAGTTGCATTTTTGATTAACACGAAGAAGTAATTTAAAGAAATAAAAATTATTTTTTTAAACTTTCTTGGTCTTGAGAAGATTTATTAATTTGATATTCATAGGGATATGAAAAGATTAAGTGAAACTCCTTCATTTTATCTAAGGGCACTGACTTACGTGTAGATTTGGTTTTATTTTAAATCAAAATTATTTAAATTAAAAACTATTGAAATTCCTGAAAAATGCAACGAAGAACTTATTCTATGTTAGCACTGATAATCTTTTATTCAAGCTGAAATACACTAGCTATTCACATAGCTGAAATATATTTCTTTTCTTAATATTAAAAAAATAGTTGCTGAATAGATTTACTATTTATTGATCTTTATTCCTTAAATAGATACACGATTTGGTGAATTAAAAATAATCAGAAGGCATTTCTTTCAAAATTTTATATATCCCAAAGAATATTGCAAGAAAGAGTTTTGACATTGAAAATTCAAAATAAAATAAAGTACTCTGCTTTATTATGCTATTTGGATTAATTAATTTCAGTATATATGCAGAAATGATTTAATTTTAAAAGTTAATTACTTGTATAAAATATTTTGATTAATTATTAAATCATAAAACTAACAAAACAATTGAGTAGGTGTGCAACATTTTCCGGCAAGAAATAAAACAGAGAAATGAAATACTTTTGAAAAATTTTAAACTGGAACAAATATTTATGTTTAGCGCATTTTAATTAAAATCATACACTGCTTTGTTTTAAAAATGAATTTTGAACTACATAAATTAATAAAATAAAATTTTTATTATTACGGATATTGTCTAAACACTTTTAGCAATAATATTTAACTCATATGTAAAAATTTTCTTTTTTCTTTTTCTTAAATAACTAAAGCTGCTCGTGTAAACAAAAAGGATAATTTAAACAAACAAAATTGATTTTATATGAGCGATGCAAATAAACAAAATAAATAGATGAATAGAAGAACAAATTACAATACATGCGCGTTAAAATGATAGAAATGTTATAAATTAAATAGAAACAGGAATTAAAAGTAACGTTGGAAAACAAAAGCTATTTTTATATATGATAATTAATTTATTTTGAAGCAAATAAATGAATAAAACTTTGAAATACTTAGAAAAGGACAACTATAAAACAAGAACAGAACAATCCCAACTACAATGACTATAAACTTACCAACAACAACAACTACAAATACAACAAATAGCAACAGCAACTACAATACAACAACAACAAATTTTATTTGGTATCTACAAACAGCTACAAATTTTATTTACAATATTTATTGGTTGATTAATTGATTTTAACTGAGAAGAAATTATATACAATTCTTACTCATGTATATATTTTCTTCTGAGATAAACCAATCAACCCCCCACCACCACCAACAACTACAATAGAACAACCACAAAACAAGAACAGAACAACAACGACTACAAACGTACCAACAACACAAGAAGAGCAACTACAACTACAAAAAACAACAACAGCAACTACAACACAAGAACCGCTACAAATTTTAACAGTTTATTACAACATCTTACTCATTTATATCATTTCTTTTGAATTAAAACCAACCAACCAACCACCGCCGTCAACAGCAACTTCAAAACAAGAACAGGACGACCCCAACTACGACTACAAACGTACCAAAACCAACTAGAAGAGCAATTAAACTAAAACACAAGAACAGCTACAAATTTAAAATTCTTACTCCTGTATATCATTTTTTTTGAGTTAAAAATAACCAACCAACCACCAACAACAAAAATAATATTTTCACCACATATTTAGCAAAAACACATTCAGCGACAAAAAGATAGATTCAGAAATGCAAATATTCAGCATGTGTTGTTCAGTTCAAAATGATTACATTAAGTGGTGTGTATAGGAAGTGAATAAAAACATCTGACGAAAACGACTGAATCAAAATATTTAATTTCAGGAAAAACCTTTTTTTTTTTAACGCATTTATATTAGAGGGCGCATAAAAAACACCGCCCTATCCCATTTTCTTTATATCTTGCTCATCGCAGTAAACACCCTTTTACCGTTGCAAAAATTGAAGGCGGTTTAGCCTGCTCACAAAGCATTTCATGTTAAACGCCTTATGCCTAGTTTCCCTAATGTGGTGGGTAAATGGATTTCTTAAATAAAAAAAAAAAAAAACCTCAAGGAAACCTCTAATCTAATAGTCTGTGAGCCTTTGTGTGCGGTCAGCGCTGTTTGTAGAATGGATGAGCTTCTTTTTTTAGGGTGATTTCCTAAGGCGTCAGCGGCGTCTTTACTTATCATGCCACAAAGAAATTTTGTGTTGTCCTAAAAGGTTGCTGATTATACATCGGCGGTGCATTTTTTTTGAATAAACCAGGTATGTAATAAGAGAGAAAAAAATATAAATTGAAGGTTTTTGTGGTAGTGGGATGCTACTAAGAAAGTTGTCCTGCCCGATGTTTAAACACAAAGATGAAACATCTGTGTTTTGTAAATACGCTAATTGAGTTCCTATGGAAGTTCGTTATTTGAAAAATATTATGTACAAACTGGAACTTATTGATGTTTTATTGCGAGAAACAATGAATTATTGATAAGTGGTTTTTGCAAGTGATTTTGGGCATTTGTTATGCTGCTGCCTTTTTGTGTGTATTAATAAAGCTTTTTGAATAAATACATCCTTTTAAATGTCACATGTTGAATTTAAAAATACTTAAATTCTTAAAACCTTTTAAAGTATAAATTTTTTATTTTACGATTAATTACTCTTTGACCTGAGCCCTTCTCCCTAATATTAGCAGATTCAACGTAATAAGTTCTTCATTGGGGAGTACAATCCAATGAACTCATAGAATTGAAAGCTGCCTGATGGCCAATTGTCTAGCGTCTGGCTATTGCCACCACAGGCTTCAAGTTGGAATTCTGGCGGAGGAAAGGATGTTTGTTAGTGGTTCGAAAGCCACGTTAAATTGTAGATACCAGTCTAATTAGCCCAAAGTGTGCAAAAAAAAAATGACAGTATAGTGACAAACCAAACCTAGTTTTCCACGAACACCTCAAAGAAGGTAGAGAATTCGCCGGCCCTCTTTTTCTCTTTTCGAGCTGAACGAAAAGACATTATGGTCAAACGATTTATTGCGACTATCCTAGGGAACTTTTCAGTTCGATTTTAATTATTGAGTTTTGATGTAGGCGTCCCTAGATTGGAAATCCTATGCACCATCTATCAGGCCGATACAGCCTACTTAAAAATAGTTATGAATATTTAAAAAATGTAAGAGGTGATGCTAATTTTTTTGAACAATTTTTAACACACACACAAACGTCTCTCTCTCTCTTTGTATATATATATATATATAATATAGTGTATGTATGTATATGTATATATATACACTTATTATATATTTTCTGAATTATTATTTCAAATATTAATATAAAGAAGGGATTTAGAGTTTTAGAAGATACAAAAATTTTATTTTTGGATTTAAAAATAAATTTTTTTTTTTTGCTTTTAGTGATGTTTATCGAATATTATTTTAGAATTCAATTATAAAATACAATGAAATTATTATTTACTTACCATAAAAAGAAAATAGTATTTAAATATCATGTATTGTTCTATATTATATCACTGGCGCAACAACCACATGGTGGGCCAAGGCCATCTGCCTACTGGCAGATTACGAGACAAGAAATGTTTTCTTATTACGGAGTAGTCCACCAGCGTTACGTTTTGTAAGCCCTACGTCCATCGTTCTACAGTCATATTAGACAGCAGTTTAAAGTGGATTCCGAACCACTACAAACATCCATGGCGTTTCTGGGACTTGAAGCCCTGAGCGTCCATCTGGCCATCTGCACCATTATACAAATACCTATTAAAAATGTTAGATTCGCTACATTATGAACTTATGATTTATGTGTATGATCAAAATTTTACATTTATGTGCCAGGATCGTGAAAAAGGAACAAAAAAATAATAAAAACTTTACAATATTAAAAAATAAATACGTCAAGGAGTGCAAAACATTTTAACAGATGTGACTTAAAATTAAAAAAAAAAAAGAAAGAGTTTTCCATAAATATTTCATCAAATTTTAACCAAAAAGTATAACAAAACGAAATTTTTAATACAAACATAAATAATAAGAACAAAATTTTCTCTGCTACCATATGAATTTTTCACTTAACAAAACTGATTTAATAACCACATAAAAAATGCCCAGAAAACATTGATTTGAATGATTTCGTGCTTTCAATTTCATAGCGACAAAATCTACTATCTAGATTCTGATAACCCAGTGTCATTAAACTTCACCAAGCAAACTCCAGTGCTTCAAACTACTCATAATTCATGTATTCGAGTGCTGCTTTGCGTAGAGGTGGAGTAAGAAGTAAGCTAAATGGCCGAGGTGGCCATAAAGAAGGAAAAGAAAACGAAAAAGTTGCGAGGAAGAGCCACTTTTCACCAGATAGTTTGGTGGGGAAAGTTCCAGTGAAATATAAAAACGTTGTAGGCCAAAATCACCAGTCATAAGCATCAGTCATCAAATTATTCAGCATCTTTTGCCTCTGCTGTATAATTTTGCAACTTAGATAGCAAATGTGCTCTCGGAAGAAGTTTGATATAAGTCATCAAGATTTGAAATTTTTTCAAAGTTTTTTTTTTTTCAAAGTTATGGAATTTTATATTATATTTTTAATACTTAATTGGAGAAATATTAAATCTCCAATGACGTAATATGATCAAAAGTGAAACAAAACAATACAAAAAGTTTCAATTTGCAATAAAGCAAATTTTTTTTTCAAATAGTACATTTCAGTCATTATGTGTGCCCTGACGGCCGAGTGGCTAGTGCTCTGGCACTCGGTGTTACAGGTTTCGGGTTCGAGTCCCGGATGTGCCGTGGATGTTTGTAGTGGTTCGGAATCCACATTAAACTGCAGGTCCCTGTCTAATTAGCCCAAAGTGTGCACAAAATGACCTTAGAGCGACAAACCAAACCTGGATGTTGTTGATGGATGATAAGTTACATAAACTAAAGATTATTATTATGTTTGAGCTAGATTATCTAGTTTAAAAATTTGTTTAATTTTATAGTTGCTTAGATGATTTTATTCTTTAATTTTATTATTTGCTTGATTTTTGTGTTTGTTTGATTTAATTTTGGATGCTTGTTCTCATACTATTTGATTGATGATTTTTATTGCTTAGTGCCACATGTTTTAGGTCAATGAATTCCGGCGATGGCATGGATGTTTGTAGTGGTTCGGTATCCACTTTAAACCGTAGGTCCCTGTCTATTATGACTGCAGAACGTTGGACGTAGGGCTGATAACTCTACTCTGTAAAAAAGAAAATATTCTCTCGCTTCAGAATCTGAAAGTAGACAGACAGCTCTGGTCCACCATAGACTGTAGTACCGCGCAGTTAACTAGTTAAAATATAACAGTTAAAAAGTTTCCATATCTATATATATAAAATATCAGATGTGTAATCATGTGTGAAATAATATACTAAAATTCGAATCCTGGCGGTTTCGAATCTTGGCGGTGGTATAAATGTTTGTGAGTGATTCGGAGTTCACGTTAAACTGTAGGTCCTTTTCTAATTAGCCTAAAGTGTGCACAAAATGACACTAGAGCGATAATTCAAACCAAATCTAAAAGTAAATTTTTATCCTTTTGCAGTGCGACTTATACCAGAATGCCTCACAACGAAAGCCTAGATTGGAGAATGGGAAGAAATTTGGAGCCAAAGTGAAAGAGTCATAGTTTTTAAACTTTTAGGTTGAATTCGCAATGCCTGCAAAGGAAGAAAGGTTTCAGGGAGTTGTAGATTTGTATTTGAAAGGAAGCAACCCAATTTGAGAAAACAAATTTCGAAGCACTCGACTTAAATTTGCTCTTTTAGGTTAGTTTGTGAGGCAAGCATACCCATTTATACTTCAGACCACTCCAGAATAAAGAGTGAAAGCATATGGAAAGGGTTTCAATAAAAAGGCACGGCATTTGCAGTTTTTTTTTTCTTCCTTTTGTAAGAGCCATCAAATTTACCGTCATGCTAAAACGAGGGAAAAGAAATCACAACCGCTCCATCGTGATTTGGGGTTATTTATATTCCTCTTGGTTTAAGATTCCCTTCTTTAAATTTCAAATAATGAATTTCTGGATGTCTCAAGATCTTTTGAATGAATATTTTACAGTCTTTGGTAAAGTAGTTCGCTATTTTAGAAGGATATTTATGGGTTTTATTTTTACTTGTCTTTTGGAAAATATTTCTAAAACATTAGCAATAGAGTGACGGAAAAAATAAGAAAAATATTTATTAATTTATTTAATAAGCAAAATAGGAAAAATTATATAAAATTAATGAGAACAGCACTCATAGACATTGACTTTGTTTTTTTTAAACACACTTAATTTTTGTTATTCTAATGCAGCTGGCAATACAGAGAGAGTTCATCTTTATGCAATAAATAAAGGTTGCACTACTGTTACTCATTTAGCACTACCCGGGGTACGTGTAGCCTGAAGATATGCTATGGACGCCAGTAACATTCCCCCCCCTCCCAACCCTCTACGATCCTATTAGACAGGCACCTACGGTTTAAAGTAGATTACGAACCACTACAGCTGGGACTCATACCTGAAACCTGAGGTATTGAGGCCAAGAGCTCTAGCCATCATGTCCCGTACCTAATATTTGTTTGATAATGGAAAAAATATTTTAATCACAATTTTTTTGTTGCGATTTTACAATGCCACGATGATTGAGTACTTCTATTCTCAGGGAGCTTAGTTCGACTTATTATTAAATAGCATTAGAATGGTATTATTCATATATAATTAAATAGCATTGGTATAGTGAAGGGTCGTTGTGCGAAGACATGTTAAATGTGAAAGTCAGAAAGACTCATCATGGGATATCAACGGATGCATGGTAGGTGAAGTACTTCCAAAGATGAGCGTTTTAACCGCTGCACCAAAAACCTTAACACTGAAATAGTGTTTCTATTATAAAAAAAAAGCGGTCAAAATGCTTATTAGATTACATGAAGTAAATGTGAAAGTAATTTACACCAAAATTTTTTTTTCCAGTTATACTAACTTTGTAACAAATTACTGAATTAAAAATTTTGTCCAAATCGCAAAATAGGGGCCGTTGGGATTTGGTGCCTTTTTGTGACGCCAACTGAGTGATAAGTCATCAAATATGGTGTCAACCCGGGTGTCTTGTATTGCTTACAATTCACTTCATTTACAATTATCACCAGTTACTTGGTGGACTTTAGCGAAAATAATTTTTGACACCAAATTCTAACAGCCCCTATTCTGCAATTTTTACCAAAACTTTTATACTAAAAATAATTATTATGAAAGAATATTAAAAATAAAATCAATAAATTTGAAAAATAGTATAATCGGCGATATAAAAATTTGGTTAATAATATTAATGCAGTTAAATAAAATAAAGAATGCATGTATGCACAAAAAATCAATAATAAACTGTGTAAGGAAAAAAAAACAGTTATAAAAAAATTTACCATTGATTCAAAAAAAAATGTCCATAAAAAACAGCCAGTCAAAGCAATTATTCGAGAATAATAAAGAAATTAGATTTATTAGTGATAGCGAAATATATATTTCAATACTATTCTAGTAAGAATTCCCATTTTTGTTTTGATGAGAAAATATTGATAATCATTCATTCGGAAAATTTTCCGAGAGGAATTTATTCAATATGCTTATTCTCCGTGTCCCAAAACAATTAGATCATTATTTTTTTTTTTACTGAAATTCTCATTTATTAACTAATAGTTGTGTATGCAATTATAGTCATTATCTCACATTTTTTTTGTAATCATAATAATTATAATCATAATCACATCTTCCTGTTTCTTTAAATACCGTGCAAAAATATTTTCGTTGATTAATGTAGTAATTTTTTTTTTCGTTTTAGATAGGTTGAAATATTTTATTACTTGATTGAAGATTTGTTTTGAATATCATCAGTGAAATAATTTATTTTTAAAACTTATGTTGCAAGTTTCATAAATTTTATAAATTTTTTTAAATTTTTAAATTTTATTTTTTAATTTTTAAAATTATTGTAACATTTTTATTCCTGTAATTAATATGAAATACAGTTCTTAGAAGTTGAGGAAGTTAGTTCTTAGTTGTTGAGTTTTAAGAAGGATGGTGCAGAAAGTTGTAGCATTTCTTCCCACGGGAAGAATTGTAGCATTTCGTTCCCAGGAAAGAGGAATGTATATTATTTAAAAGTGCATAATAACAGCATATCACTCAAATTTGACTGCAGATATGCAGTGTTGTGGGTAGTTATACTACAAGTAATTAGTATTTTTATACTAATGAAAACAAGATATTCAGTGTCATGTATAATGAGACCTCATGAAATTAGCGACTAACTGTGCGACTTTCACAGGTCGAAACAATTATAGATGGAATATGGACTACACCATGAGTTGTTGCATCGTGATTAGTGATAGACCTGGGGCAGAGAAAGTGTCTACTTCAATGAGAAGTGAGTTTTGCGACGAGTCAACGAGAAGTGTTCTTTTTTTTTTTTTTTCTCTGAAGTGACTTAACAGATCGGAAGGTCTACGAATGAACTTTGTATCATTTTTTTCCTTTTTTCAATTCCTACTGTCAGCTCACACTTTCCCCTATATATATCTTGTTCAAATTTTCAATCCTTCATAAAAATACTTTTTATTCATCCACTCAAGTTCAAATACGTATTTTTTTTTTTTTTTTTAACTTGTAGTGGATGACACTTGATGTTAATACAGTTTTTTCAAATATTCATTCATTAATTAAATTTAATTAATTAATTTTTAGCTTTTTTAGATTTAAGTTGCATGTATCTACCAATAGAGGACGCCAGATAAACTTAAAAAAAAATGAAAATTATTTATGAAGAACTTTTTGCAATATAGTGAAAAAAAAAAAGTAGGAATTGACTTTAAAAATTCTTCTTTTATATTACTTGTTTATTGTAAGCTTAATAAGCATCATGCTGGTAGATATGGATTTTTATTAATGAACATGAATAAAGGCCACCGTCATAGGATTACAAAATGAAGGAATTTTCCTGTGTAGTTGAAACTACATATAGTCACTTAATGCAAGCTTAATCACAAGAAATGTGTTTTTTTAGTCTCAGAATTTATTCGTCGTCAAATTAAAATGTTGTCAGTGTGTGGAGATATCAATGACATGGATGGAACAACAAGTTGACTGTGATCCTTACATTCATTAAATTTGCAGAACGTTAAATGTACAATGTGTTCTAATGAAAAGTACAGTAAATTATTTTACGGAATTTTGAATAAAAACTAAAGTATTGTATTTGTAATTCATACTATAAATAAAATTGTATAATTAACTAGTTAAAATAACGTGAAAATGAAATCCAGCTATAACAACATCTAATTGTAACAATCGGTAATATTTTAAATGTGTTAATATTAGCTTAACATGCATTGTTTTTGTTTTATTTTTCAATTTCTTTACCTTCGAAATAACCAAGTCTGTCCGTTATGTTGGTATAACAACTGTCTCGGATGACTGCACTATAGCAGCGTTGTGCTGTAAATTGCTGTGGCACAAAAGCCTTTATAACGTTTTACTTGGCAGATAGATTTTATTAGCAGGGAAACATGATTTACAGACGATGGCAAAATAGCTTGTCAAGTTATATTTACGAGATCTTTCCAATCTTTTAAGACCTTCTGAATCATGTATGTTATAATAAATAGAAATTGATGACAAAGGCAGCAAAATATTATTTGTGAAACATGAATGACATTTATCATTTAAGTTCTAGCATAAAAAGGAACAGCTACTCTAAAACACGTGATGAGCGTAAAAAAAAAAAAAAAAAAAAAAAAAAAAACCGATTTTCTTGTATTTGACTCAAGCATCAACAGAAATAAACTGAATATTTAAAATTGTGCTAAAAATTTCTAAGAAAATCTAAGAAAGATAATTTTATAATTTCAGATTTTAATAATTTTTTTATTTTTATAATTAATAATTTTTTCATACAAATTGAAAACATTTTTTTTTTTCATTAAATAAAGAAATATCACTAAGAGATTTTAAAATTGAAATTTAAAAATGACATTTAAATACACAAAATGAATTCTTAAAAAATAAATGAGGGAGATGACTCAAAATAATCATAATGGAATTTAACACAAAATATTCCTAAAGCATTTTACAGATATGAAGAGTGTGAACGAGTAATGAAGACAAACAGCTTATGAAGATTTCAAGTTCTAAATTCAAAATAAGCTACCATCTATCTTATTATCTTTAAGCGCAATATTTAATTATCACTTAGAATTCATTACTTTAGAATGGTAGCATTTATTAAATAAATTAAAATAAATATTACAAAGTAAATTAAAATGCATAAAAAATAAACTAAAAATATGAAATATACTAAACTAATGTAAACAACCTCGTGTTTTTAAACAATTTTTATTAAATTTGAAAACAACATTTAAAAATAAACCAATTTGGACCACCTATTGACAGTTTCGTTATGGCTAGAATTAAATTTCTACACTACCCAAAAAATAATGGCAAATAGAATGGAAAAAATCTCAATGGGATAAAACACACGCATATAAACACAAACCCTATGGATTCTATCAGAATAAACTCAGGCTACCTTCATCCAAACCTTACCATCAAAATTAATAATTCGCCGCCAGAATGTTTCCAAACAAATTATAAAGAGTAAATATGAAGACAAATTGTTTCTTGACACAAGTTTCATGGGCGGAAGTAAATCACTGGGCAAGCGATGACACCGGACTGACGCACCATCGGTCAACATTACTCCCCGATTGGCATCCGGATATGGGGAGACAAGTCTGGCTTTTGTTTCTGACACGCATTAACCTGCTGACGGAGAAAGTGTTTAGGCAATGAAGGCCCCAGCGCCAGGAGAAAATTGATCACACGCACCGAATGTGACTGGTGTAAATAACTAAGTTCGCAGCAATCTTTGCGGCTTTTATCGCTGATGAAAGATGTCTGAATGTGTATGCTTGGAGTATATTGAAATGCTATTTGGAAAAAGATAGACACTACTTATTCTGCGCAGTAGATTTTATCGTATTCTATGCAATAGATTTTATTTATTTTGTTATAACAGACAATTTCTTATGTAATCGTGAGAAATGGTACTAAAGAACTGGTAAGAAACTGATGTACTCGTAAATAAAAGCACGCATCAATCTTTGTGGCTTTTATCGCCGATGATAAATGTCTGAATGTATATGCTTGGAGTATATTGAAATCCTATTTGGAAAAGATAGACACAACTTATTATATGCAGTAGATTTTATTTGTCAGATGTTCTGTGTTATCAGACAGCTTCTTATGTAACAAACAAGAATCTTAAGAACTGGAACTAAAGAACTGGTTAGAAAACTGATGCAAATAGTAAATAAATTCGTAGCAATCTTTGTGGCGTTTATAGCTATCTGAATGTATACTCCTATAGTATATTGAAATCCTATTTGGTAAAGATAGACACTACTTATTCTGTGTTGTAGATTTTATTTATTAGACGTTTATATACTCTGTGTTATCGGACAGTCTTTTATGTAATAAACAAGAACTGGTAAAGAACTGGAAATAAAAAACTAAAGAACTGGTATGAAACTGATGTAAATAAATAAGTTCGTAGCAATCTTTGTGGCTTTTATCGCTGATGAAAGATGTCTGAATGTGCATGCTTGGAGTATATTGAAATCCTATTTGGAAAAAGATAGACCCTACTTATTCTGTGCAGTACAATTTATTTATTAGAGAAGTAGATTTTATTTATTATACTATGCACCATCGGACAATTTCTTATGTAACAAACAAGAATCGTAAGAACTGGAAATAAAAGAACTGGTAAGAAACTGATGTAAATAAATTTCGTAACAATCTTTGTGACTTTTATAACTGGTGAAAGATGTCTGAATGTATATGCTCGCAGTACATTGAAATCCTATTTGGGAAATACTCTGTGCAGTAGATTTTATTTATTAGATGTTTATATATTCTGTGTTATATAGGACAGTTTCTTATGTAACAAACCGGAATCTTTATTTTGTAATGGTAAAAATTAAGTAGTCAAAATATATAGATAGAAAAAGTTGTTAACTCGTATTACTCTATAAGCTTTCAATAGTTTTCGGTTGTAAAATGATAAATTTATAATAAATTGATTAAAAAACAACAGTTTGTTATTTTGAATGGTGATTTAGTAGAAACATTAGAAAATGTGAATTTATAGAAATCAAGTGTTATTGTCGTATTCTCTGTAGAGTATAGGAAATCATATAGGGTGCCCCCCGAATAATATTGCCTATGTTGATTGCTAGCTCGGAGTATAAATCCTCTTCTGAGGGGATGGTCCAGACAATGCATGACGGTTGCAACAGCTGGGTAATCTAAGACATGATGAGGAGAATTCACCATCAGGGCAGTTGACACAATTTTGGTATTTTTTAACATATTTTTATATAAAAATTTACATATTTTTGTGGTGCTTCATCCTTAATCTGTTTTTCTGTTGACATTTAGTTCTGTAATTTAGTATTTTGTTTTGATCTCAGAAGGAATCATAAGTTTAGATTTTGTTAAGGTATTTGCACCTGCAAGAGAAGTAGGAATGGCAGTCTGATCTAGACTTCTGGCATTTTCGCAAAGAAACAAAGTGATGTGTAGGAAGCTAAAAAATTGGGTTAACTTACCAAGTTTAGATTGACCGTACACGAAAAGACATCCATCTGTACCCCCAACAACAGCTTGGATTACATCTGGTAGCGAACTAGAGCATACTTCGGCCTGTAATAAAAAATTGTAATTTAAGTATAAAATTAATGAAATAGTAAATCCGTTTTAAATTTTTATAACGAGGAATTTTACTCATTAAAAACTTGACATTCTAATCTGTTTAAATAAAAAAAAAAAATGTATCAGACATGAAATTATTTGTTAATCTTATTGCGTAAAAATAATAAATATATCTCATTCATGTACACATTTTTTTTACATTTATTATACATTCTTGCTGAATAGAATAAGTTCGTAGGTTATACATTCAAAATATACTTTAAGTTGAGTATTCGTAGTCTTTAATTCTTTTTTTCAATCGATGAATTTATTTAATAGTTAAAAATAAATAATAATAATAATTAAATTTAAAAAAAATGTGTATAATGAATATTAATGAATTTTAAAAATAATGAAATTTGTTTTTTTTTTTTTATCATAAATAACAATTTACACATCATGAAACATTACAAATTCTCATTCTCATCAATAGCACTACGGCCCAGGGAGGCCAAGGCTTTACTTTGAAGAGATTCCCATGCATTCCTCTGAGTGACAAAGGTCCTCCAATTCTTAACCTTTAGTACAGCAAAATCTTTTCAACTGCATCTATCCATTGCAACTTATGCTGTGTGTGTCTTCTCCAAAATCCCTTTCCTTAACACCTCGAAGAAAGCCCTTAAAATTAAAGTACTACAGAATGGATTTGAGATCACTATACACTGAAGTGACAAAAGTCATGGGATAGCAATATGCAAATTTTCAGATGGCAGCAGCAGCGCGTAGAACAGGGGGTGCCGCAGAGGCTCAAGTTATTCATGTGAAGAGGTTTTGACGTGATGATGACCGCACGACGGGAATTAACAGACTTTGAACGCGGAATGTTATTTGGAGCTAGACGCATGGGTCATGCCATTTCGGAAATCGTTAGGGAATTCAACATTCCCAGATCCACTGTGTCAAAGAGTGTGCCGAGAGTATGAAATTTCAGGCAACCATCCACCATGGACAGCGCAGTGGTCGACCGCCTGCACTTAACGACCGAGACCGGCGACGTCTGCAAAGAGTCGTAAATTCTAACAGACAAGCAACACTGCGTCAAATAACCGCAGAAATCAATGTGGGACGTACAAGGGACTTGTCTGTTAGAACTGTGGACAGAAATTTGGCTTTCTTGGGCTATTCAGCAGAAGACCCACTCGAGTGTCTTTACTGACAGAACGACATCGCTTGCAGCGACTCTCGTGGACACGTGAGCATATCGGTTGGTCCCTAGATGAATGGAAAACCGTGGCCTGGTCCGATGAGTCACGATTTCAGTTGGTAAAAAGAGCTGATGGTAGGGTTCGAGTGTGGCGTAGACCACACGAAGCCATGGACCCAAACTGTCAGCAAGGCACTGTTAGCTTGTGGTGTCTCCGTAATGGTGTGGGGGCTGTTTTTATGGCATGGACTTGGTCCTCTGGTGCGACTGGACCGAACATTGACTGGAAATGCTTATGTTCAGCTACTTGGAGATCACTTGCAGCCATTCATGGACTTCATGTACCCAAACAACGATGGGATTTTAGGGATGACAATGCGCCATGTCACCGGGCCACAACTGTTCGCGATTGGTTTGAAGAACATTCTGGACAATTCCAACGAATGATCTGGCCACCTAGATCGCCCGACATGAATCCCATCGAGCATTTATGGGACATCATCGAGAGGTCTGTTCGTGCCCAAATCCTGCACCATCAATGCTTTCACAATTATGAACGTCTATCGAGACAGCATGGCTCAATATTCCTGCAGAAGACTTCCAACGACTTGTTGAGTCCATGCCACGTCGAGTTGCTGCACTTCGTCGGGCGAAAGGAGGGCCGACACGATTTTAAGAGGTATCCCATAACTTTTGTCACTTCAGTGTATTTCTCTTATGGACAGATTTATGTTGCTTGCTCAAGGATGGATTCATTCATGAATTGCTTATTTTTGCACCTGGAGGAGAAACTAAAAATGTTGGTATAATCAAGTTTGAGTTAAATTAATATTATAATGCATTTGAAAAATATTTTATTTTACAAGTCGTATTCTGTTCATATATATTCTCTTCTTTTACAAAGCCGTAGGACAAAGAGGAGCCTTTTTACAGGGCTTAAATCATTCATTCTAAATGCATAAGCAACTCAGTTTAATCTATTGAACTTAATAAATTTTATAATATCTGGATCTTTATAGCATTTATATTTCTACGTTGTACCGTCTTTTCCAACTATCAGTTTTAGCGTATAAATAATTAATATTTTCTTTTTAATTAAATAAATGTTACCTTTATAAGCAATGATTTTAAAAGATTATTTCAATAAAATCATATTAAAAAATTACATATGTTTTTAAAACGTGGTAGTTGTTGAATAAATTCTTCAATTTAAAACCAAACATAAATTCGAAATTTAACACAAAATAATTTCTCTGAAATTGATGGATTCTCTCTACCAACTTGAGCATCGTCCGGCGAAAAATGGCATCGAAGGCGAACATCTTTGGGGCAGAAACTCCGGCTCGTCTCTCAACGGGTGACGATTGATCATTCGTCGAGAGATCGTACACTGTGATTTGTTTCTTGCGTCCATCAATGTTCAGGAAGGAGGAGTTCAGTTCTTCGGAGTCACCTTTGATACGAAGCATCACCTTCACCTAAAAAAAAAGAATACAATAATTGCTATAAGAATACATAATGTATTTTAATTTTGTTTAAAAGGTAATATTTCAAATTAAAAGAAAATAATACAGTGTCTAAAATTGACTAGAAACATTTCAGACTATTATTATAAGAACAATATTTCCCACATTAGCACAGTTATAAATAAAACCTCAAATATCTCTGTTGGCATATGTTCCTCCTGTATGATGACCGACCTGATGGCCAATTGGAGTAGCTCTTTAGCCTTTGGTACCACAGGTTTCAGATTTGAATGCTGGTGATGGCATGACCAAGGAGCGACAAACCAAATCTCGATGATGTTGATGGATGATTAGTTAAACTAGAGTAATGATTACTATGTTTTAGCTAGATTTTCTAATTTCAAATTTGTTTGTTTAATTTGGTTCTTGTTTGGTTGATTTTATTATTTAATTTTATTAGCTGCTTGATTTTGCTGTATATTTTGTTTGATTTTGTGTAAATTTGATTTCATTTTGGTTGTTTGTTCTTATATCATTTGATTGATGATTTTTATTGATGAATCGACTAGTAACGATGATGTTGCCGTTTGATGCTTGTTTCTTCAAGTCATTGATGATTTGTTTCCTTAGACAACGTTGATGTTTATCAAAAAATAGACAAAAATAGACAAATAATCATACAATAATATCAAAAATAGATAAATAATCCATACTCTCTACGCAATTATGTTTCTGTTAATTAAAAAGAACATTGATAAATTTATTAAATTAAGTGTAAAATTTTTTTAACGGTATTGTGTAATAATAATGCAAATTATTTACATTAAAAGTTATTTATTTGAAATTTTAAATTAAGTGCATAAGAAAAAAATTTCAACGGTTGTTATAAAAGAAAGCAATGCAAAGATAATAAAGAATAAGATAATAGGGCAATGTTTAAAGAAATAAGATATTAGGAAAATGTATTAAAGAGGAATAAATAAATCTCGATTCAAATGATGTTTCCAAAGAAACATCTGTGAAAAGTTTGACCTAAAAATACAACAAATTAAACTGTGAAAAACTACATTGCTTGAAGAAAATAAAATGTTTATATAATTCAAAACAAATAATAGTTAGAACAATAGAACTTTGATGAACTGTAAAAAACATTATTCGATACATATCTATGTTTTGATGTATCAAAATCGTATTTTCATTGAATCACAGTTTTCGAATAGGAAAATAATGGAAAAAAAGGGCAAGACAAGCTTTGAAATCGATCTATTGATTTTAGGGAAAAAAAACGATTTTAAAATGTGTTTGTCCATTTTTATATTATAAATATTTTGATGCAATATTTTATCGTTTAGGTAGAAAAAAAAAAAAAACATTACTTTTGAATATTTGTGTAAGTAAACTCCATAATATCATTCAATATATTTAAAAGTAATTTTGATTCTTTTTTATTTAAATTTAAAAAATAAATAAATTTTAATTTGAAGTTTAAAATATTTTTAAGACTACAAATAATTTAAAAATTTGAAAAGAAGAATTGTATAATTGAGTAAAGTATTTTACAAAAATAATTAGTGAAACACACGCACACACATATTAAAAATACTATTTGAGTTTTACTGATTCAGTTCTATTGCAGTACTATTCTTGCTTAATTTCAATTTATTTAAAAAAATCAAATTTAATGTAGGGCTATAATTATTTTGAAAATTGAAAATAAAATAACTTATTTTTATTTAGAATCTATATTTTTGCATTTAACAAAATATTTAAGAATAATTCTTATGTTGTTCTTTATTCACTTTATTATTTTCCTTAAATTTAACTACGAAGATAAATTAAGCATTATTTAGCTATTTTAAATAATTAATCAGAATAATTTACATTATTTTTAACGTTTAAAAATTACATAATCAAACAATTTTAAAAATTTTTGAGGAATAAAAAATGATTTTTTGCTAAATATTATAGTTTATTTCTTAAAAAAAGAAAGAAAAAAAAATAATAAACCACAGAGAGCTATATGAATTTGTCTTAAGTAATTGAAAATATCTCAACGCAACAATTCACTATATATCTATTTTAAAAATTAAAAATTTTCAAAAATATTTATATTTGAATATTAAAAATAACAATGAATTTTAAATTGAATCTCTATTTTTAATGAGATGAAATGGATTTAAAGTTGAAATTAAAAATAAAGCTAATAAATAATAATGAAATATTACAAGCTAAATTTCAACTTTAAATTTGGATTGAATTGTTAAATGTTTTTTGGACAGTTTAATTTTTAAATTTCTACAAAAAAAAAAAAAAAGGATACAGTTAGTTCCTGTAATTTTTAAGCTTAATATAATATCAATATTCTAATAGATCTTCATAAAAAAAAGGTTGTTGTAACTGCAATATATTGACATGTCATTATAGTTATTTTTTTAATTTGGAATGAAGAATGAAGATAGGAAAAGAAAGCGATTGTTACATGCGCACATGAGTTTTTTGGAAAACACGACGATTTTGAGGGCTTTTTGCAAGTTGGAGTCTCACGTAATCAGAGTGATGTCTTCAATTTGATAACGCCCCCTCCGATTATGAATGTTGAGGAAAATTCTAAGGATTTGGCGTTTTACAGCGGGACGTCGAGTCAGCCTCTCCTCCCCAATTTCCCTTCAGCATCTTTAGCAGACGCTACAAATCAATACAAAACCATTTAGGGACCCTCGAACCCTAAGAAACGGAGAACCTCAGGGATAAGACCCTTGCCCAAAATGCGCAGATAAGATAAGTCGCCATCTTTGGACAAGACGAGAGCTTCTTGAGAAAGGTATTGAAATAGGATGGAACAAGTAGTCGTCAATACTCAACTCATTGATCTATTTATAATTTAATCAGGAAATATATCGCCTAAAATTATTTGCGCTTATATATTGTAAGGTAATTTCTTTATAGAAAATCAAACTTGTAAATTTTAGTTTTGTTTTTGTGAAAACGTATTTGCTAGAAAAACTAATTAAAACGTAATAATAAAAAGTAATTAAAAAAACGATAAAAAAATAATTAAAAACAACAATAAAAATAATTAAAAACAATAAAAAAATAATTAAAAACAACAATAAAAATTATTAAAAAAAATTAAAAATAATTAAAAACAATAATAAAAAATAACTAATCAACTTATAAAATATAACTAATTTATTATTTTAAAATTTAAGAAATTTTTAAGAAAAACCCAACTATAATTCTTGATTGGAAATATTTTGGTTGCATTTTCTTTTTATAAATGACTTCGTAAATTGTTAATTTGTTAGGATTTATTATAAATATTTTGAATTAAAAATTTAAATAAAAATTAAGTAAGAAAATTTTTACTGAAGTCATAAAAATTTAAGGTTTTTAAACATATTTTCCAGAAAATTTAAATTAATTAATTTATGTTAATTAATTAAATGTATATAATATAGTATATATTATATTAATAAATTATAAAATATAATATTATAATACATTTACATTTATTTAATTGAATAAATAATTATAGTCAAATTTATAACAACACAATTAACAAATTAAAAATTTGAATTAAAGTTGTAATTATGTTATTATCATAATTTATGTTAATTCATTTAATATAAAATATAATATATGCTATATTAAAAATATTATATTAATTATATTATTTAAATATAATACTAAAATATATGCATTTACATTTAATTGAATAAATAATTATAATCAAATTTATAATAAAAGTATTAACAATTTAAAAATTAGAATTACTATAAAGAAAATTATGCTCTGTCAACTATTTATGACAGACCACAATTTTGAAATTTATAAATTAAATAAATTACTAAAACTTGAATTTAATTGAAATTTATAAATTAAATATTTATTTTAAAATTTAACACTAATTTTTAAAAAATAAACTATTATTTTGTAATTAATAAACAATTGATATAATTAAATTATTAAAAAATAAAAACATTTTTAATAAAATACAGATATGATTCTCAAAGTAATTTAATTTTTAAATCATTTAATTTCTAATTTAAAAATTCTTTAAACAATACCAAATATCTTATAATGAATATAGAATATTAAATAATAGAATTAAAATTATCTGATCACTGAATGTTTCAATAACAATTGAATTTATATCACAAATAATTTATTTTAAAAATATATTATCTGTTTAGAATAAAGAATTTTTATTTAAAATAATATTTTTCATTCTCAATTACCTAAACTAAAAACAAGAAAACTATGAAATATAATTAATTACGGTGTTCGATTAAACTTTGTAATAATATTAAATTAAATATTTTTATTATTTTGTGAACCGTTCTCTTTGTGATTTATTAAAATCTAATTATTATAGTTTATTATAATAGTTTGGTAAGGTTTCAAATTTTGAAAGAAGTGTCATTATTAATTAACATTGGAAAATTTTTCTTCAAACGTTAATACTAACTTACAGACAAAAACTGAAACAAAAATTTATTTAATTAAAAATAATTAATTAGTTTGATACTTTATTGAATAGTAACTATTACTTTTATTACTATTCTATTATACTATACTATAATATATTAATCTTAAATTTATTAAAAATAAATAATTCATTTTAGTTCTTTTTTAATATTGTATTAATATATCATATGATCACTTATATTCTATATTTTACAATATAATAATAACAAAAAACTGAAAGTACCAGTTTCAGTTTTTTTTGTTATTATTATATTGTAAAATATAGAATGAAAGTGACTCATACGAGATATAACTTTAAGTTATGCAGAAACTTCAGGTAAAGTTTTAATGAGTTTTAAAAATAGAAATATTTATAATATAAGCAAGTTTAGTAATCTTTTATCTTATTTTTATTGAGTAAACATGTGCTTATTTATACAATGAGATTAATAATTCTAATAAACCGTACTTTTAAATTAAGTAGATTCTGAGTTGACTTGTTAGGTTATATTTATTGAATAATATTTTTTTGAATTAAACGTTTACATTATAGAAACTTATTAATAAATCTAAAAATATAATAAAGAAAAACAATTTACATATCCATTGAAAATAAATAGTAAATCGACAGACGTTTCACATTTTTATATTAGCCATTAGATAAAATTACTTCTTTTAAATCTAATGTTTCTATGCTCTTTAAAAAAATAAAATTCATAAAATCATAAAATAAATAAAAATAAAAATTTATAAAACCATAAAAATTTTAAATTCAAACATTTAAAGCCGTTATTAATTATCAATAATTTTTGACGATAATTTAAGGTAATTTTTCCTGATTTTATTAGCATTAAATTGTCCATTTGTTTAAATAAAAAAGTTTCTCTAATAATAGTACTCAAAACTAACTCACATTAAGTATAAAAAAAAAAAACCCTACCAAGTCTATGCAATTTAATGTAGGAATTATTAATACATAATTTAAGGTAATAGAGAAATACATACACTATAATATAAAATATTTTGATAAAAACAATCCTAATTTACAAAAATCTTATTTTGAGATAATTATTAATAGCAGACCATAACACAAGTAATTAACAGTTGTGAATATATACCATTAAGTTTTATTATATATATATAATATGCATGATGAATAGATTAAGATGCATATTATTGTTGCTTACGTCTATTAATATTTCTTTTTAAGAAATTTTCAGTTAAAAAAATTAAGTATTTTATTAAATCAAAAAGAAGCAAATTACATCTGTCGTAACTAACAATTCCCTATGTGTGAATAGATGACTCCTAACCAGATAAGAATTAACAATTCAATTTTCATTTATATTTCCCAATCATATTTGCTTGTTATTCATGAATACTAATAGATCATACAAGTGTATTTTTTATGTTAAAACATGATAATAATAATGGTTGATCGGTAGATAATTATTATTTTATTTCCATATAATATTTCTGAAACAAACATAAAACTGCTTTTCATATTTACGATTATTATAACGATGATTTCTGTGATGTGTATTAGTAAAGGAAATAGTTTATTATCAGCAAATTATTAATTATTTATTTGTTTTATTAGCTAATACAAATCTGATAAAAGCACACATGAAATTTTCTTTTATTTTTTATCACTTACTCTCATTTTTTGTGAAAGCCATTAAACTCGTATGAGGGCAACATACTGTTTACAACAACAAACATATGTATCTACCAACGTACCGAGGGTAACATACTGTTTACAACAACAAACATATGTATCTACCAACGTACCGAGGGCAACATACTGTTTACAACAACAAACATATGTTTTTACCAACGTACTGAGGACAACATACTGTTTACAACAACAAACATATGTTTTTACCAACGTACTGAGGGCAACATACATATGTATTTACAACAACAAAAACATATGTATTTACCAACGTTACCGAGGGCAACAAATTAATAAAAAATTTAGTATTATTATAAGATAAAAACTAATAATTAATGAACAAATAAATTTGACAAAACTAAGAATTGATCAAGATAACGAAATTCAATTTAATTTTAGAAGATTATTAAAGATAAAAATCACACCTCAAGAACCAGACTGACCAAATATGGATACCATTCATACTCTTGGGTAGATTTTGTTTTTACGCATTTTCTAAAAGCAATCGATATGGACACGAGTTGCATACTGATGTCACATATTTTATTTTAAGCCCCTTTCATATGTCACCGTCAGCCCCCGTGGACCACCCCCCAGCTGCGACTTAATTGACTGTGGATTCTTAAGGACAGGACTGACTCGATCTTTCTGCTGAACCCTTTACTGTGGCAGCAAATGCTGAAGTCGGAGTATTTTCTTTTCTCCTCGGCAACACATTATGTAATTAGGATGAAGAAATATTTATATTGATGCATCAGGTGTTTTAAGTACTGGAACCTTTTAACCGAAATTGATGAGTTTCTTGTGGTGGTCACCAGTAAAAGGAAGATAAGTTTGAGGTATAATATTCTTGTAGCCATTTGGCGAGTGTGGAATTCTGTTTTGCACATTTAAGTTAAGAAGTTTGTGCAATGCTGTTTTTATGTTTTAATTTATCTAAGTGTTAATTAAACTGACTGTTTATTCTGCATTATATATTTAAAGAGTAAAAGGAATCAATTACGAATAGAACCAAACTATTTTTTATAATAAAATAAATTTGCTTGGATGTGCAGAGTGACAGAGACATATAATAAAAACTGCGGTTAAGAACTACCAGAGATGTCTTGGCAGAATGTCTACTGTACAGAAAAAAACCTAGAATACTCACTCTTAGATTGCGTCACATTACGACATTACGTCACAATCCTTATAAAAATATCTAGGGCTAACTAACTAAAATGTGTAGGCAGAATGTTTAGTTAATTAACTAAAATGTCTAGGGTTAACTAACTAAAACATGCTGAACAGAAGAAAGTCAGGGAAATTCCAGATTCCATACTCTTAGATTGTCGTTAGAAGACATTAAGTCACAATATTTACTAAAAATAATATAGGGTTAACTAACTAAAATGTCTAGGCAGAATGTCTAGTGTTGTATATTGTACAGAAGAAAACCAAAAAAAAAAATTTCAGATTCCAAACTGTTAGATTGTCTATGCAAGATACTATGCCAAAATCCTTATTAAATTTACTCATTTTTAAAAGATTGATTATGCAACGCTGCATTAACAAAACCGAATCCTTATTTATTGCTCATCGGCGAGTGAACAATACTGCTGGCTCAAGAACGGGTCAGTTCAATGAATGCCTTTGAATCCATTTGACAATTATATTTATTAAATATTTTGTAAAATACTGAATTTGCATAAAGTATTTCATTGAAAAATATTTAATGTTATACAATCTATGGTAAAATGTCATTTTAAATTCTAAGCGCTGTTATTAACATTTTATTAACCGTGTGAAAATATACGTTGTTAAAAACTACATAAAATCTTAATAAATTGCATTATATGAAGATTATTAATAATATATAAATTACATTATGTAAAGATTATTAATAATATATAAATTACATTACTTAAAGATTATTAATGCTGAATTTGCATAAATTATTTCGTTGAAAAGACATATGCTGTTTTAACGTTTAACGTTACAAAATCTATATTAAAATAGCATTTTAAAATTCTAAGAACTATTATTAACATTTAATTAAGCATGAAAAACATCTTTCGTTTAAATTACATACAATCTTAATCAATTATATTATTCAAAGATTATTAATAGTAAAAAAATTACATTATGTAGAGATTATGAATATTAAATTTGCAAAAATTATTTCGTTGAAAAATATTCAATGTTAATTTAGCGTTTTATGTTAAAATTTAGCGTTACAAAATCTAAATTAAAATGTTATTATAAATTCTAAGCGCTATTATTAGCATTTAATTAACCGTGAGAAAATATCTTTTGTTAAAAATTACATAAAATCTTAATAAATTATATTATGTAAAGGTTATTAATGATATACTAGAATACCCTTAATAAGTATTGATAAATTCTTTAATAACCACTGAAATGAACGAGAATTTTCTAATAATGATAAAATATTTCCTCTAAAAATTTTCCACTAGGGATTCACGAATAATTAAAACATCCTGCGAAATTCAGTCACTGCTCTGAGCATTGAAAACTTCACAGAATTCTCAACGACAACTCCGAATTCTCTTCAATTTGTCGCGCCGGAATTCCTTTTGAGCATTCCGAAATGTCATTTCCATTCATCATAGAGGGGCCACCACGCATCAAATAAAGACTTTAGTTTCACATTTAATAACATAATTTAGAAAAAGCAGAAATTTAAATACTTCAAAGAATGTTGGACTTTATTCAAATAAAACTATATAGTTGATTTAAATGTGTATTTTATTTACAAAAGTATGTAAATTTTTTAAATTGTTGAATATTACATAAAGTTAATATGATGCAATGTTTAAAATTACAAAAGAAAATGTAACTAGAAGAGCATTTCGAAAAAATATTTATTCGTACAGTATAAATCATAAATAAATGGAAAATATATAAAATTATTATAATTTATATTATAATAATTATACATTATAATATATAATTATATAATTATTATAACGAATAGTTAAATCGTTATTATAATATGTTCTAATGTAATAAACATAATATAATAACAAGATAACTAAAAGTTAAAAAATTTTTATACTTTAATTTTTTTAATCAATATGCTCTTAATATTATACCATTTAAATTTTAATGTTATGCATGCAGTCATTATTATCAACACACTTTCATTATTGTATAGTCATTGTTATAAATATACTCTCAATATTATGCAGTCATCATTATCAATATGCTCTCAATATTATGCAATCATTATTATAAATATACTCTCAATGTTATTACATTCAAATTTTAATATTATGTAATCCTTATTATCAATATGCCCTCATTATTATGCAATTAAAATTTTAATATTCTGTTTTATTATCAATTTGCTGTCAATATTATGCAGTCATTATCATCAACATGCTCAATAATATGCAGTTATTATTATCAATATGCTCTCCACTTTATGCAGTCATTATCAATATGCTTTCAATATTATTAAATTCAAATTTTAATATTATGCAATAATTACTATCAATATGCTCTCAATATTATGTAATTCAATTTTAATATTATGCTATCATTATTATCAATATGTGTCACTATTATACATTCACATTTTTATATTATGATATCATTATTATCAATATGCTCTCAATATTATGCCATTCAAATTTTAATATTATGCTGTAATTATTATCAATATGTTGTCAATATTATGCAATCATTATTATCAATATTCTCACAACATTGTGCAATTAAAATTTTATGTGCGGACTCTTTTAAAAAGTTTTAACCAAAATAAAAACCAGTGTTTTTAACCAAACATGACAAAACACCATCTGTAAAGATCGAAACAAATCTTTCCAAAACCTCGTCAGTCCATAGTTATAGAACAAAAAAACCGCCAGAAGTCCCTTCCGTACAGACAATTTCGAGCTCGGATAATTCCACCAATTTCACACCTCCATTCATTCCGGCATTCTACTACTACTACTTTTTTTTTTTTTCTTCCCTTATTGTCTCTCTTTCAGAAATATAATGGAAAATAAAAAAAAAAAAAAAATTTGGAGAGAAAAGAAAGAAATTCCCCATTCGTCTTCGTCACGGAACAACTTTTGACTTTAAATTAATCGTTTTCCTCCGAGACCATCAAACATACTTACTCTTATTTTTCATTTTCTTTAGCTTCCCTTCTTTTTTTCTTCCTTCCTTCTTCAGCTTCTTCAAGGTCTAAAAAGTGAACCTGGTCATCGCGGGAGACCTTTCTCGGAAAATTCTTTCATTACCGCCAACAGCTGAGTTCAACGCGGCTAATTACGAGCTTTCACGAACATCCAGTTTGCGTTGTTCGGGATTTGGTAAGTTTCATTAAGCCCATCACGAATGGTTACAGTGTGAAGACGTCGAATTACCATGCCGATGAAGAATAGCGGATACATTATCAAACGCATTTATTCGATTGAAAAGTGGAGAATCGATGGTGATTGGATGGATATGTACGTATGAGCTTTTAAAAATCTTTTTAGGGGCCTTAGGGGCTGAGGTTCAATCCACTGGTAGATTTGTTGTAGACGCTGTTTCAAAAACAAGGAAGCTCGATGACATATTATCAAATACATCCCCCCCCTTCTTTTCTTTTGAATAATCGATGGTGAATGGACGGATAAGTATGAATGTGAAATTTTAAGAATCTGTTTTGTTGTTTGTTTTTTATCCCACTTGATCAGCAAGTCTGGGGGAGCCTGATGGCCGAGTGGCTAGCACTCTGGCACTCGGTACCAAATGTTTCGGGTTCGATTCCTGGCGGTGCTATGTATGTTTGTAGTGGTTCGAATCCATTTTAAACCGTAGGTCCCGGTCTCATATGACAGTAAAGTATCACAGATCCCAAACCGTAAAGATGCAACTCAACTCTAGGCACATTGGTGTGGCGTGGTGTAGTAGTAGTAGTAGTAGACGAGGTGCAAAAACCAGTTTGGTCTCAAGGAAAGAGGGAAAAAAAAGTGGGTGGAAAGGAGCTTCTGTTGTGTTGGAGTACCTGTAGGTAGAAGTCTAGTTTGGCTCCGTGACGTTGAAGAAGGAGAGCAAGGCCTTCCAGGAGGAGTTTTAGGGGAAGTACCAAGTAATTTCGTATCGTATGGGATAAATCGTATGGGTATGGCGGAATCCCACCAGGTAGTCCGCCAAACGAGGCAAGATACTCCTCTTCGTTTTTTGGAACAGTGTCTACAAAATCCACGGCCGATTGTACCTCCACCCTAATGCTCATCAGTGTGAAGATGTTGAATTACCATACCGGTAGCAGCAAGGTCTACAAAGTGAACCTGGTCATCCCGTTGAGACCTTTCTCGGAAAATTCTTTCATTACCGCCAACAGCTGAGTTCGCCGCGGCTAATTACGAGCTTTCACGAACATCCAGTTTGCGTTGTTCGGGATTTGGTAAGTTTCATTAAGACCATCACGAATGGTTACAGTGTCAAGACGTCGAATTACCATATCGATGAAGAATAAAGGACACATTTCCTCAATTTTCTTTTGAATAATCGATGGTGAATGGAGGGATAAGTACGAATGTGAGGTTTTTCAGAATCTGTTTTGTTGTTTGTTTATTATCCCACTTGACAACATCTAGATCAAGTCTAAGGGAGCCTGATGGCCGTGTGGCTAGCGCTCTGGCCCTCGGTACCACATGTTTCGGGTTCGAATACTGGCCAAGCTATGGATTTTTGTAGTGGTTCAGAATCCACTTTAAGCCGTAGGTACCAGGTCTCATACGACCGTAGAGTGTCACAGAGCCCAATCAGACACCTCACCCACATCATTCCCAAACTGTAAAGTGGCAGCTTAGTTGCAGACACAGTGATGGTGTGGTGTGGTAGCAGTAGTAGTAGTCCAAGTCCAAGAACCCGTTTGGTCACATTTAAGGAGGAAAAAGGTAGGGGGTGGAAGCTTCTGTTGAGGTGGAGTACCCGTAGATAGAAGAATGACTTGGCTCCGTGTCTCTGAAGAAAGAAAGTTGGGCCTTTCGGGAGAATTTTTAGGGGGAACTACTCCATATTTGTATGTTGTATGGGAGAAGATCCGGTAAAATTCCACCAAGTTCGACTTATTCGACAAGATGCTCCTCCTCGTCTTTTAAAACAGTGCCTGCAACAAAGCGACCAGATGATTGAGCTTCCACCCTAATGCTGAAACGGTGGGCGTTGCCACTAAGCCACGAGTCTGACTTTTAAAAAACCTAACACCAATAATGAATTACACTCATGTCCATAAATTAAGGATAATGAAGTTCAGGCAAAGAAAGAGGCAGAAGCAAAACAAATTTGACTTATTTGTAAAGTCTATTTATTAAACAAAAGGCAAAGAGCAAAAACAGATGCTATATGTTTAACATAATTAATAAAAATTGCGATTTTTACTCCTGAGCAAATTTCAAAAAAAGAACCTATTTACAAAAAACAGTATAACATGGTTAGTAGGATGGTTAATATGGAGTATGTCTCCCGGACGATGCAATACAGGCCTTACAACGCCTAGGCATGCTGAGTATCAAATTATCAATCTGATCTTGGGGAATATTACACCACTCATCAAGCAATGCCCTCGAAGTTCCGGTTAACAGGTGGGAGGGTTGACCGGCTGCAATTCGTCGGCCAAGCATATCCCACACATGTACTATTGGATTCAAGTCCAGTGAGTATGCTGGCCAATCCATACGGGTGATATCCTCCAATTGAAGGCATTCGTCTACAATGTTTGCACGGTGAGGACGGGCGTTGTCATCCATAAACAGAAATTCAGCACCCATGGCACCCCGAAACAAACGTACATGTTGTTCCAGAATGACATCCCGATAGATGTGGCCTGTCATCGTTACACTTGAACATGCAGGTCAGTTCTGGAACCAAGAATAATTCCTCCCCAAACGAGCCATCCTGCACCACCGTAACGGTGTCGTTCAATGGTGTTCTCTTGGTGATAACGGTACCTGGCGCTCTCCATATGAAAGTCCGGCGAGAATCAGACTGCAAACTAAACCTGGACTCGTCGGTAAACATCACACAAGACCACTGTTGCGGTGTCCACAATGCATGCTCTCTACTCCAGGTTAATCGCAGGCGACAGTGAGTTGCGGTAAGTGGAACACATCTGACAGGCCTACGAGCATATAGACCAATGTGCCCTAAGCGTCTGTACACGGTCTGCCTTGAACTCTCGTACCGGTAGCTGAAGAGAGCTGACGAGACAGGTCTGATGCTGTTCTCCATCTGTTTCTTTTGGCAGTAACTGCTAAATACCGGTCCTCATTCGGCGTTGTAACTCGGAGGCGACTTGTTCTGTAACATCTACTCACATTAAAATCATCTTGGAATCGTTGCCAAAGCCTGGAGATGACACTCTGGGCTATTCCAAGTTCCTCGGATACTTCCAGCTGGGTACGTCCACATTCCAGTCATCCGATAATTCTACCACGTAAAAAATCATCCAAATGCTTCCTTTGTGCCATAACTATGCGGTTATTGCACTGAAAGGCTTTTTAAGGAGCTTGTGAACAATTTTACTTCTTTGCCACCATTCCTTATATACCCCTCTCTTACACTCTCGTCATTGTAACGTACTATCCGCGCCATCTGGTGGTTTCCTGTAATTTGCATATTCTTCTTCAAGATGTGTGTGATAATTCTACAGGTGAAATTTTTATTTTAGAGTTCAATTTCTGTGTGATTCTGAATTATCCTTAATTTATGGACATGAGCGTATTTACTTCAGATGAGTTAAAGTTAAAAAAAAAAAAATATTTGATATTATCCTTATTTGGATACCTGGGTAACGCATATAATAAGCATGTAAAAAGAACAGATTCGAATATGCTGGCAGCGCTCATTGCAGTCTTCATTGATAAAAACGAGAAGATTCAATAGCGGTTGTAACAACATGTGCAAAACGTTTCGCATCGACACTCGATCTAATTGGGAATATTTTTCGGATTTATTCTTTCGACCAGCAGATGTGGAGCAATTAACTCAGGATAATTCTCCCGGAAGTCAATAATACCGTATCCTCTATGGACTGTCCGTGGCTTAAATAAGTGGAACGCAAGGTCCACCGATTTCAAAATGAATCTACTTTTATAAAAAAACCCAATTTTCCATATATATTTAAACACAACAGAAATATATTGAACATTTTAGTAGAAATATCTTATACTGATTTATGGATTTGTAGTTATCTTACAACAATTTTCAAATCAGCATTTGTTAACATCATAGCAAAGTACAAACTATTTTGAATACAGCATAATGTAAATGTATACAATGTAAAGAACACGGCATTTTTATTTAAAACACTTGAAATATTCCAAGTATTCGGGTACAAATACTTGGAATATTTCAAGTCGGAATTGATTTGCAGATTAACATCCCATTTCAAAAACAATCAGCTCGAATATCTTTATGTTTTTGCCGTTAAGAGCCAGAATGACATTTCTTCTTGCAATGCGTTATTACTGCTCTATCCATCGCCTTTTGTCGCAATCCGCCAAAAACTGAAAATATATCAGAAATATTTTTCTTTACAGTTGGGAGTTCAAAAACCGAACCACTACAAACATCTGTGGCACCGCTGGGACTAACCAAAAACATGTGGCACCGACTGCTAGTCACTTTGCCATCAGGCACCTAAATGTAGCAATTACTTCCGGATAATTCTCCCGGAAGGTAATTACATTGTATCCTCGATGTATTTCTAGTCGCGTACATAAGTGGAACGCAAGGTCCGCCGATGTACGAAAAGTGTTAATATTATAAATTACAGATATATAACTTTAAGAAAATATTTTTCATCTTTTTCTGTAATTTTAACTTTTAACTGCATAAAGAGTCACAGAAGACTGAACGGGAAAGTATCTTTTAAAGTGGATTTCCACTAGGTAGTAATATCTCACGTTGGAAGTCTTAATGGTCCATGGTGGATTGATTGGGTGGTGTTCTGCGAAGAGAGATATTTGTATCCAGTGGGATGGATTCCAGTTCAGGATGTATTCATCCTGAACTGGGCGGCGTTCCTTCTTAAGCTGTAGACCAAAGCCAAACTGAAGAACATCTTTAGAATGATCAAAATCCCCAAACCATAAGTTTATTTTCAGCAGTCAATATTCCAGAGCATCTCGGACAGTATTTGGTTTTTTTGCCTCACAGCGGCACAGATTATGGCTACGAACATCAGCCACTACAAACATCCATGGACCACCGTGACTCGAATCCGAAACCTGTAGCACAGAGCGCTACTAACTCAGCCATCAGGCCCCTGTGACACATTTATTACAATGAAATAAGCAATATTGGGCAACCACGAACATTAGGATTTCAAAATGAATTCATTTTTATAAGAATTAAAATTTTCATATTTTAAAAACACAACAGAACATTTTAGTGCAATTTTCTTATAGTATTTTATGCATTTGTAGTTATTTGTAACAATTTTCAAATCAGCATTTGGTAAAATTCAATCAGAGTACAAACTATTTTGAATACAGTTACAGCAATCATACTTGTAAAGAACACGGCATTTTTATTTAAAATACTTGTATTTGTAACCGTATACTTGGAATATTTCCGAGTCAGAATTGTTTTGCAGATTAGCATCACATTTCAAAAACAATCAGCTCGAATATCTTTTTTGTCTTTCGCCGTTACGAGCCAGAATTACATTTCTTCTTGAAAAGCGCTGTTGCTGCTCTATCCGTCGCCTTTTGTAGCAATCCGCCAAAAACTGAAAATACACCAAGAACTATTTTTCTTTACTGCGGGATTTCAAAAAGCGGAAATGGATTTTGAAAATTATATTTTGTTGATTCGTGTTTTTTTTCTTTTCTTATATATATATCACGGTTTGGTGTAAAAATAAAACGGCAGAACATTCTTGATGCGAATTCGAAGTCACCAGGTTGTGCATTATTTGATCTTGCTAAGAATGCCTCAAGCGATTTCTGCTCTTGTCGTTTGTCATTGAAAGGCTCCATCTTTTATTCCATATTTCGAATGTGAGGACTTTTTTTTTTGTTTGCCATTGTAGAAAATGGGACTTTTCAGAATTTTTGTTCTCGTTTTATGGTCCCTTCTTTGATTTTTTTTTAAAAATTATAACTGGCTTATTCGCTTTTTTTTCCGTTTGTGTTAGAAAATGTATTAGAATACTGAAGTAACTTGTTTGTTAAATGTTCTGACATAAAAATTCGGGAATAATAATAATAAAAAAATAACGAAATATAAATTAAGATAAAATTTTTCTGTAGGATAAAAATTCTAATTCTATTCTAAAATTCTAAATTTTAATTCTATTCTAAAATTCTAAATTCTAATTCTATTTTAGAATTCTACATTCTAATTCTATTCTATTCTAGAATTCTAAATTTCTAGATACTTGTTTTAAAATATATAATTTCTTGTATTGAAAATCGGACAATCAAAATATAAAAATGAAAAACACATTGAAAAACTAAAAATTAAATTTTTTTATAAAGATTAACAAAAAGGGATTTATAATGTTAAAATAATATTTTACACGCCTTTAAAAATAATATTTTACACGCTTTTTAATTATACTTAACATGCATTCCGCTCTGATTAAAATTTGTTTAAATGATGACAGAATTGTATAAGAAGTATTCAAAATATTGTAAGTTTGGTTTGTCGCTCTACGGTCATTTTGTGCACAATTTGGGGTAATTAGACAGGGACCTACGAAACACTAACAAACACCCATACAGCCGCCAGGATTCGAACCTGAAATCTGGGTACCAAAGGCCAGAGCGCTAGATAATTGGCCACCAGGCTGCCAAAATATTGTAAGAATTTTCACTGTTAAATATTATCTGCCAATTTTTATATTTTAAGATAATATCTAATTGCGATTGAAGATAAGAATATAGTACCCATTAACAAATTATTTTTAACTCTCTGGAAATGATTGGTAAATATTTAGGGTTATCACCATTACAAAGGGATTAAAATACCTTTTACATGTGAATGACGTAAAAAATAATCACAGAATTACAAAGCATGAGAGAAAGTGTAAGTAATTAATAATCGGCAACAGAAAAGAATGATATATTTGCCGACAGCTTTTACAATTACCCTTTATTCACGCATAATAGATCAATCTTCTAATAAAAAAAAATTCGAATTTGCACATAATGTAAAACACTGTTGAAAGCAATTTTAAATATACATAAAAAGATTAAGCAATTATTGAAATTACGAAGATCTAAAAAAAAAAAAAAAACAGATTATTAAGTATTTAATAGCAATAAAAATAAATGTGTTAGACGTTTTTATTTCAGCAATAGTGCTTTAGCTTATTTCCAACCAGTCTAATCTTTTCAAGAGATTTATTGCATTTGTTACTACAGGATGTAACAATTTTTAATACCTTTTTTGGTTTTCAAAAATTTATTTTCAGTTTTATTCCATTTTATGTATTTATTATGATACCTTCAGTACCAAATTCATTTTTTTGTTGCTTCATTCACTAAATTCTCTTGCCTATATCTAGTATTTTTATCATTATAATTCTAGATATACTACAACTGTTATTGATAATACTACAAATCATAATATAACTACTATTGATAATACACTATAACAACTACTATTGATAATACGCTATAACAACTACTATTGATAATACACTATAACAACTACAATTGATAGTACTAAAAATGGTAATACAACTTAACCATTGATAATATTATTTATGATAAAAAAATTACTATAATACAACTGCTATTTGATGATAAAATACTATGCTTAAGAATAAATTATGATTTTCAAACAATTAAACTAGATTGAAAAGAACATATCAGTACTATTTAAATATAATGAGCACTACTTTGAAATATAAATATCTCACTCAATTAATAAAAGGTTAGACGATAACTTAATATTTTTTTTTGAAGTTAAACTTCCTTTGTCTTTTAATAAATTTAATATTCATGGTGTCTTTTTTAAAAGAACAGCTTAGGGAAAATAGGGACAAAACAATATCCTAAGATTCTTTTTATTAGAAAAAGTATAGAACTATTGAATTTGTAGGAGATTAATTATTCAGAATTCACACTTCTTAAAACGCATACTATTAATAATACTGTTATTTAAGCTTCTTATATGCATACTACATTTATTTGGCGAAACCTGAATCTTAAGAAAACTGTCGAGTATCAATAAAATTTACTCAAGCCATTGATTGGTTTTACAAAGGGGGCAAAGAAAGAAAGAAAGATAAAAAGAAGGGAAAAAAAACCCGATAAAAGTTAGGTAACACTTTTTTAGTCGACCAGAAACTTTTCCGCGAAACATAGCATTTTCTTTGTCGAAGCCAGTTGGCTGATTAGTCGGTAATTCCTCCCTGATTGGTCATTCAGCACTTTGTATGAAGTCAGCAAATCGTTTTCGGATGTTTCGATGTATGATCGCAATTTGTGTTTACGGGCAAGAAAAAGCTTCTCGAAGAATTTGCTGACAGACGAAGGAAAATCACAATTGTACGAAACGACTTTTGATGTTAAAGAAGTAGACAGATTGCAACAATTGTATGAAGTAATTAGGCGTCTTTTGGCATTTCAAGAAATAGAAGACTAAGCAGAAGTAGCTTTTTTGTTTATTCTTGAAATGGAACTAACTACAAAGGTACTTAAATGTTATACATGTGTTATCTGGTAAGTAATCCATATGTTTGAGATGATTATCATTGGAATTAAATCTGATCTTAAGTTGCATTAATTAACAAACATAGAAATCTTGATTAGTTAACTGTAGGAGAGATTTAAAATAACAATATGTAAGAATAAATGTTGCTAATGTTTAGATAAATTTTGAATAATGTTAGTTGGCGACGAATTCTTTTGCGATGCGTGTAATTGCAAAAGTAATTTTAATGGTTATTTCAAGATAAATAAAGGAGTAATTAAATAATTCCTATTAATTATGTTTATCGAATAAATTATTCATAAAAATAATCTGGTTAGACAATAGAAAGTATTTAAAAGAATTTTGTCCAAAATATGTTTTTTAGAATTCCTCGTTCCAAATCTTAAAGGAAGATCTGTTCCAACCTAACGCAAATGTTATTCAGCAGATGAGTACCTCTACTGACAAGGGCCATCAATGGCGTAGAAATACTTCTCTTAAAAATGACTTCTCTCCTCTCAAATTCGTGATCCAATATTTAGTTTACCAGCAGAATTCCAGAATCATGAAAATAACCTGGTTAGACAACAAAAAAAAAGTATTTAACAGAAATTTATCCAGAACATGTTTTTTAGAAATCCTCATTCCAAATCTTAAAGGATGAACTTTTCCGACCTAACGTAAATATTATTCAGCAGGTGAGTACCTCTACTACCAGGCCATCAATGGCCTGGAAATTCTATTCTTAAAAGAAAACCGCTCTCCTTTCAAATTCGTGATCCAATACTGAGTTTGCCAGCAGAATTCTAGATTCATATCATCTCTCGTTAGACAATAAAAAGTATTTAACAGAATTTTATCCAGAACATGTTTTTAGAATTCTAGTTCCAAATTTTAAAGCAGGAAGTATTCCAGCCTAACGTAAATGTTATTCAGCCGGTGAGTACCTCACCTCTACTGACAAGGGTTATCAACGGCACGGAAATACTACTCTTAAAAACTCCGCTCTCCTTCCAAATTCGTGATCCAATACTTAGTTTACCATCAGAATTCCAGATTCATGAAAATTTCATGAAAAAGAATTTTACCCAAAACATGTTTTTTAGAATTCCTCGTACCAAATCTTAAAAAAAAAAAAAAAGAAGTGTTCCAACCTAACGCAAATGTTATTCAGCAGGTGAGTACTTCTACTGACAAGGACCGTTAATGGCATGAGAAAATACTACTCTTGAAAAATCCCTGCCTCTTTCCAAATTCGTGATCAATACTACTTAGTTTGCCAGCAGAATTCCACATTCATGTCATCTCTGAGTCAGCCTACTAAAGAGGTTTGGTTTGGTTTGCCGCTCTACGGTTATCTTGTGCACACTTCAGGCTAAACAGACCGGGACCTACAGTTTAACGTGGATTCCGAACCACTTACAAACATCCATGCCACCGCCAGGATTCGAACCTGAAGACTGGGATTCCAAACCTACTAAAGAGGAAAACGACTTGATGTGTATTGCTAGAAGCAAGTTGTTTAAATCTTATTCAAGAACGGAATCCAGGGTTCTCACTTGACAAATGGATATATTTTTGAAAGGATTATTCTCTATTTAAAATATGATAAAAATAATCTGATCAGACAATAGAAAGTATTTCAAAGAATTTAATTCAGAACATGTATTTTTAGAATTCCTCGTTTCGAATCTTAAAGGAAGATCTGTTCCAACCGAACACAAATGCTATTCAGCAAGTGAGTGCCTCTACTGATAAGGGTCATCAATAGCATGGAAATACTAGTCTTAAAAACAACCCCTCTCCTTCCAAATACGTGACACAAGATGACCGTAGAGAGACAAAACCAAACCAAATCCAAATTCGTGATCCAATATTTAGATTCGATAGTTCGAATTCCGGTTTCATGAAAATAATCTGGTTGGACAATAAGAACTATTTAACAGAATTTTATCGTGAACATTTTTTTAGAATTCCTCGTCCCAATTCTAAAAAAAAGGAACTGTTCCAACCTAACGCAAATGTTATTCAGCAGGTGAGTACCTCTACTGACAAGGGCCATCAATGGCATGGAAATACTAGTCTTAAAAAAAAAAAAAAAAAAAAAGCCTTCCCCTTCCAAATTCGTGATCCAATACTTAGTTTGCCAGCTGAATTCCAGATTCATGTCATCTCTGGAGTCAGCCTAGCAAAAGAAAAACGACTCTTGATCTGTATTGCTAGAAACAAGTCGTTTAAATCTTATTCATGAACGGAATCCAGGGTTCTCACTTGGCAAATGGATCAGGGTTTCCGTTTCTTTCGCCGCCTTTTTCGTTAGCGCACCTCTCCGAGGATACATTTCATGTTTTTCAATGAGCCGCTGCAGCCGTGCCCTTGTTATTTGCCTTTTGAATTTTAAGTGCATTTTCGCCGGGTGAATGGCAACGAAGCGAACCCCCTGCCTTTCTTTGATTGCGAGGAGATGGCATCAACGGCTCACTTCCCGGCATGCTTTGTTATCTGTTGATGACTGCATCGCAGGAATTTGCTTTCTTGTTGTTATCGGGAATGAAAGGTTGGTTGTTTTGAGAATAAAGACTGCTGAATTGGTGAAAGGAAAAACAAACACGTGTCTTATTCTTCCATGGTGTTTTTTTTTTTGTGTGTTTCGAAAAAATGGATGAACAGAATTACAAATACTTTAAAAAAGAATATCAGAAAATAAAGAATATCATTACATATACATTTATATTTCTTTTGTTTTAGTATTGTACTGATTCATTTGTTGTGTATGTACTGATGTACTGTTATGTGTGTTGTACTTATATATGATATATGTTAGAAATGTTTTACTATTATAAATTTCTTTTGTTATGTATTATAGTACTGATTTCAGATTTTTATCATAATTATTTGAAAGGTATTTGACGATTTTCAGGCCAATATCAAGTAAAAATAACTGAAAAAAGATTTGTTTCTCTGTATTAAATTGTCGAATAATTACAAATAATTAGCCTTTCTTAATAAATCTATGTGTTTTTAGAAACTATTATCTATTTTATTGTATTCCTTAATGCATGTGGTTACAATTATTATTCGGTGATTTTATTTTTCATATAAAAATATTTGAACCTTTGACTATATTTTTTAAGACATATATGGTTATTTATTTATTTACTTTTCTTAAATAAACAATAAATATAAATTTAAATGTTAATAATAGCGATGATTTTTTATAAACAAAAGTTTAATATTTAAACTATATTTAATTTAGCGAATGTAAATAAGTTCAATGAAAAAGTATTTTTATTTACTTTAAAATTCATTCCATAAATGCTTTGAATTTCAAAATTAAAATAAACTATAATTAATTACGATTTTTTAATTATTGTGTAGAAAATTAGCACAACAATTTCAAAAATGTTTAATGCATAAACTCACTGACAATCAATGTAATAAACATAACAATTAACATAACATAGTACAAAAACATGAAAAATTGTAAAAAATTTTAAACATTATAGCTTTCTTTCTTTCTCTCTCTCTCTTTCTCTCTACATATATATATATATATATAAATATGTGTGTGTGTGTGTGTATGTGTGTGAGTTTTAGCATCAATGCTTTTCTCTGAACTTATTATTTTGTTACTGAATTTAGTAATAAAAAAAACGAATTTAAAAAAAATTTATTTTAATCAACCAATACCTTTATTCTTATATTGCCATCAGACTTTCACGCTACCAGATGGCGTTCACCCTAAATTCAACTAATGCCATTAATTAAGCTCTTGTAAAATATAACTTGGAAAATTTTCACTATTAATTTTCAATTCATTTTTCAAACTAATTCTACTATATTTTTAAAAATAAATGCTAACAGATTAAAAGCGTGAAAATTATCAGATAATGCTCAGATAAGAATGACTGTTTAATATCAATTTAAAATTTTTAATAATTTAAAATCATTCTAAATCATGTTGGGCAATGGTTTATAAACAGAAAATTGCACAAATAAAAGAACTTCTTTCAGTTAGTAATACACCTAAATCGACAAGTATATAATGAAGTTAAATAGTCTAGAGCTTAATTCCCAAAAACTCGGCAATTGTCAGTTCCTTTTCTCAAACACTCTTTAAATGGATTCTTTTTTTATTTCCCTTTCACCATCGACTAGAATTAAACGTGCGCTGACGTCCACCAGTCAGCGGGCACTGCAAGAAGATTAAGATCCCACTTTCGGTTTTTCCAGCATAAAAACAAATTAAAAGAGCGCCGATCGGGCCCAATGCATAATGCATGGAATCATATCGTGGATTATGGACTACGGAAACGACGCCATGCATTATGTAAACGACTATTGAAAAGTGAAATTGCTTTCGCTCCACTGCCTTCATACGTTCCGACGGAAGAGAGAATCTTGACTGATGAAAAGAGGAAAATAATAATAACACACACACACAGACCAAAAATAAAAGAACTTCCGCTTATCTTATTAAATAATTCCATGAAAGCATATTTCGATGCGGCCTGACAGATAACAAATGTTCCGTAAAAAGACAAAAATAAATGAAAAGGGACATATTTTTATAAGATACAAAAATAGAAAATCCTTCTTAAATTAAAAATGGGGGATGGGGGTGAATGGAGAGTTGTGATTGGACCCGTTAAAAACACCCCCTTTTCCGGTTCTAATGAATGTAAACGGTGGATCTGTGTCAATATTGATGCTCCATTCGGTCTTTTAATAGAACCTGCTGTCATCATTAATGCGTTTCTCTTCTTTGTCGAGATGTAATGAAACTTGAAGGGTTCGGTTCTTTCACAGGTTAGTTGCTCGCCGAATTAGAATAACTGTTTGCCTTACGTTTTGTTTAATGGACTGGATGTTTTCAATTTGAAATAATTTTGATCAATTAAATAACTGCCTTTTGTGAAGTAAGGAATATGTTTTAGAATTTTAATCGATTGCTTGCTTTGTTTAAAGTAGATTGCGCTTGATCACATAGTTTCAGAAGCTAATATTTTTCATATTACTATTAAAGTGCTAAAATAGTTAGACACAGCAATGATATTTTTATTATAATTGACTATTAATTTACAATGACGGTTAGTTAAATTTTGCAGTTATTTATAAAATAAATAAATAAATGTTTAATGTTATTATCAATGGCATTTGCTTGCTTCAATAAGAATTGTGCGCTTTTTTGTTTTACCAAAGGGAATATTTACAAACAAGACAAAAAATAAATAGTTAACATTTGGTTAACTGAAATTTTTCTATACAATTCCAAGAATGATTTAAAACTACACTATTAAAATGCTAAAAAAAATTAGACACAGCAATGAAATTTTTTTTATAATTAGCTATTAATTTTTCACTGATGGTTCCTTAAATTTTGCAGTTATTTATTAAATAAATAAATACATGTTTAATGTTATTATCAACGGCATTTGTTTAATTAAATAAAAATTTCGTACTTTTTGTTTTACCAAAGAAAATATATACAAGTAGGACAAAAGAAAAAGAAATAGTTAACAATTAATTAATTGAAAATTTTTCCATAAAATGCCAAGAATTATTTAAAACTACAAATCTAACAATTATTAATGTGAAATTGCATAAGGTATAACTGATAACTCTTATTTGAGTAACGAATCATACTTTAAATAAATCTGGAAAAATTACAATGAAGTTTATTTATTTTATTAATTATATTTAAGTTTAAAAAGTTTTTTTATTGGTTTTATCTACTTATTAATTTGTATAAAATTTTTAAAAAAAGTTGATTGTCTGTGAAGAATGAGACTAGAAATGAATATTTTTAGTACATCATTTACATTTGATAATTATTAATAATTATCAATATTGATAGTTATTAATAATTTTCAATAACACCCTTTTTGTTAACGTATTTCTTTAAAAACATGCTATTATACAGGCTAAAAAACAATAAAGAAGAATTCTTGAAAAAGTAAGATTATGATTCAGTTTAATACATGATACAATAATAACCACAGTCAATTTCTTTTTAAATGATTCAAATTCTACATAGTAGAGATAAACAGAATTGCGTTTTAGGATTGATTAGCTATGGTGAAAAAATAATTAAAAATTAAATTTAATAAGCATTAAGTTTCCTTTTTCTTTTTGTGTTAGATGTTCAATATATTTTTTTTGTGTGTCCTTATGAATTATTTTGAACTTTTTATTCATTTATAAGTATCAGAATTAATAACTGAATAGTCGGAAAGACATTTTCGATTTGTGCAGTATGTTTTTATTTATAAATATTTCACATTTTGTTTATGTACATATAGATTCAAAATAATGAAAAATTGTTTCAGTGTTTGTAGAATATACTTATTTAGAATATGTATTTTAATAAAATAATTAAATATAATAATTATAATAATTTTAATATAATATTGCAAATATTTTTTTAATATAATAATTAAAATGACTTAAAATAGATAATTTAAATAATTTTTATCGTGTCTTTTTTTATTGATTCTGGAAAATATTTTCAGTAACCTACCAAATATATATGGCTGATAATACAATATGAAATGGAATATGAAATGAATATAATAATAAATGAATATAACAATGGAATATAATAATATTAAATGAATACGATAATAGATATGATAATAGAATATAATAATAAATGAATATGATAATGGAATATGAAAACGAACTCATTTGTTTGTTTTCATATTCGATTTTTGAACTGCGATTTTAAATACAAAACATTTCATTATTTTTCTTTTTCAAATAATGCATTTCTTTCTTTGACACGAAAATTTTAAGCAGAAAATGATATCAACACTTTTGAAATGACTCAGAATATAAATAATTAAATAAACCTCGAATGAAGAAAATTATTGAAATTCATTTTGCCTTTGCATTAAAAATAGTAATAGACGTCATTGGTGAATTTCTACCCAATAAATTAAAAAAAAACCCTACATAGATAATAAAGAAATATATCATAAAACAAACAGAAAAAAAAAAAATACTTTAAAAAATGCATAAAGATAATCATACATTTGCGGGTTCGTTATCAGAATAGAAAATTCGCATCGATTTCAGGGGCTTAAAGAATACTATTTACTCATCCTGGTGTCTTACGAGACTAAATCTGTGTGCAAACAGCGTGTTAATTGCGTTAGTTAGTCCTGGTGGTGGGGTACTGGAGAGCCCTGGTGTAGAGAGGGGAAAAACGCTGAAACATGAAGCCTTAATGAAAAATACGTTCATGAAATCCGTTCCACCACAGTACAATGAATGTGATTAACCTCTTTCTTTTGCTGTTTTCTAGGATGGAACATCGCGTTTTTGAGAACCTTTTCTAATCATGCATAATTCATTTTGAGTTGTGTAACTCAAGATTCCTTGCGTTTTCTGTTTCCGTGTGGATACACACATGAGAAATTTTGAATATTTTTTCTTTTTTTTTTATGTTCTTCATTTGTCTTCTTCCTCCCATGTTGTACTTCTTCCATTCTTCCACCCCGTGCCAGAGTCGCCATTTTTTTCGTTACATAAAACTCGGCGATGGGCGATATTAAACAAAATGAAAAAGGGGTAGCAAATAATAGTAAAAAAAAAAAAAAAGTAAAAAGAAAAAGTAAAGAAACAGAAGGGAAAAGACGCTACAGCAAGGAAGGCTCTAATGCATTATTTATGAGCTTTGCACAATTTTTTCCCAAGTTGAGCATAAGATGAACAACAAGTCGGTTAATTTTTGCAAAGCGAATTTTATTTGTGCTTGCCCTTTTATTTATTTATTTATTATTATTTTTTTTTAGTTTCTTTTAGATACTCTTACTGGAAAACGGGGATAGAAGGAGTTATTACGGTACGCACTTTCCGAGACTTTTTCATTTTGTTGTTATTATTTTGGTGTAGCTTATGTTTTTATAAGTCTTTTCTTGCGAGTAACATATGCTTGATCATGCATTAGTTGTTCGCAAAAACACGTGCTCTTGACGGTTTTCAGGAAAATTTTTCCTCCAGATTTTAATTTTGTGTCGAAGAAAAGTGTTTTTGAAACTTATGTTATTCAAATGTCCGAGATCAAGACGTAAGATGTTTTCCGAAATATGCTAACGTATTCATTTCTAGAAAATTGCGCGGAGGTTTTTATTTGAATTGAAGAAGAATTTCTGCTACTCAGTAACAACGGAAGTAGAAAGAAATGGAAAATAAAAAGTATTTTCAAAGTGAGTCGTTTTCACACCTTGTTTAAAAGAATTTCTTTTCATTTTGTGGTGTTTAACTTTTCATACTCTTGTAATATTTTTTTTTACTAAAGGATAATAAAAATACAAATTTATTAAATGAAATGCTAGTTTTATAAAAATTGCTTTTTAAATCAATACATGATTTCCTAAGTATTTCTTAACTTTGCATTTAAATTCTCATATTTTAAAAGAAAGAAATTAGTACAAATTAGGGCCGAAAGGTGTGTAGTCTTGATACAGTGGTATTGTTCATGGATACATGTATTTGTTCATGGATACAAACTAAATTATTTCTCAAACTATAAATGCGATGTTTAGCTGTCATGCTTATTAAAATTTGCTAAGACATCACTGCAACACATAACACACAAATTACAATTATGTATCAAATATTTAAAAATCATGTACAAAACCAATTCATTTGAGTGTCTTTGTATTCTACGTAATTCTTAAACCTCTTCACTCAACTCCGCACACTCCCTTTTATCTACCTCCCTCTCCCATTATTGGTTCCAAAGACTAACGGGCGAAAAACGTGCGAAGTCCAAAGCCTAACGTAATGTCAACCCATTTTTGAAAGGAACTTGTAAAGTCCAAAGTCTAACGTAAGAGTCAATCCGTCCTTAAAAGGATGATCTATCAACCTTGTACTCGTCCCTGTTGGCTATATTTTGTTTCGAGAAGACATAGTGGATCCTTACTAAATTCATGCATAATTTTTAATACATCATAAACATCCTTTTTAATACATTTTTAATACAACACACACATTTTTAATACATGCATACGTCATTAATATGATATTTGTATATATCGGGATTTTTAATACATCATACTAGGAAAAAAATTACAGATTTCGTCAAGTTTAATTTGAATCCTACCCACATTTTGTGCGAAAGAATTTTAATAATATTTAAAAAAATTATTTCAGTAAGAAAAATATTTACAAATTTATGAATTTCTTTTATAAGAATATTTGTATATTCATGAACTAGCTGATGAATTTTAATAAAATTAATTTTTAAAAGCAGATAAAGAAATTATTTTTCTGAAGTATCTTCAATATCTTATTACAATAATTAGTAATGTAGATTGAAAAAAAGCGTTGTATGTAGATATTGTACATAAAAGTGAAAATAAATTTAATGAATGACAGTGTAAGACTATTTTGAGTTGAGATGCTGTTACACATAATGAATGAATAAATAATGAACGTGATTTAAATAATGTATAAGGTACATTAAAATATATGTATTATAATAATGTACGTGAATAAATAATGTAAAGTTCACTGACTGAATCGCGATTTAAAATAATTAATGTTTGTTAATTTACAAAGATAATTTTGAAAATAGTTACATAATTTAAAAATTTTTAACAATAAAACTTTGACTTCAATCCTTTTATTTTAAAAGAATTTAGCTAAGAAAATTATCAAATCTAAAGAATTTTAATTTTTAAGTGATAAAATTAATAAATATTAATCATGAAGTAAATTAAGGTTTCTAAATTTTAACTACATAGTTTTCAACGTATGTTCACAAAATATAAAAAAGTATTATTTAAATAAAAATGCATTTATAAATGACACGAAAAAGATTTATTTAATTGAAGAGTGTCTCAAAGTAAATAAATTCAATTAAGAAAGGTTTTAATTAATTAAATTAAATAAGGCACTTAACAAAGTGAACAACGATGCAAAAACTAAAAAAAAAATAAAGTTAAAAAACTAATTGGAAAATTAATGTTAATTAATTAATGAAAATTTAGTACGTCATTTAGGATATCTTGTAAAAAAATGAGTTGAGAAATGAGACGATAACAATTTTGCTAATTTCATTTCAATTAGAAAAAAAAAGATTTCATTCTATATGAGGAGAATTTTATTTAAAAATATTTTTGAGTATGAAAATTGTTTGAATAAGCAACAAAACTATTTGTAAAATAAATAAATAAACTTTAAGAAAAACGATTTTTTTTTTTTTATTTTGTCACATTTGCTATTTCTCTTTAGCAAATCATAAAATTTATTAGATTTAAGCAAATATACATTAAACAAAGTTAAAATAAATTTAAAAAGAATTTTAAACTTTTTAACCTTAAAAAAAGAAATTAATATCTTAAAATACCATTGCAAATAAATATTTGTAATAAATAATTTATTTTACTCCTAATAAAAATAATTCTGATTTCTTTTTTATCCCATGTTCAAATAAATAAGCAGTTTATTAAAAATAAAATATGCTACAAAAGGAGTATTTGAACAGCAAAAACATAAATATACAGATATATTAATCAGAAAACTTTTCTCAATAAAACAAATTCTGAATTAGCTACAGCTTAAATGAAATAAGCTTCAAACGAATCTGTGTTTTAAATGATTTCTAATTCAATTAAGAGAATGTAAAGATTTAAAAAAAGACACAACAACATGAAGTAATTAATGAAGCAGTAAAAGAGAAAAATGTGTCCTTTGTTATTAATGATTGTTGTATAAGTGAGCAAAATTATGATGCGCTTTTAGTACTTTAAAATCTCTATTTGAACGAGTTAATAAAAGGAGACAAAGTAAATTGAGTGAAAATATTTATCCAGATTAAAATAAATGAAGATTCCGCACTTGAAATATTATTCGCTGTTTTTGATTAATCTGATTTTTGAAGCAGAAAGATTTATTTAAATTAACTTTTTGTTCCTTAGAATTGTTCGTCAATTTATTTATTTATTTTTCAATGAATGCTTTTGCTTAAAAGCCATGATTAAGTAAGTCCTAAGTTTATGATTAATAGCGAATTTAAATATTTTTATTTGCTGCTATTGTTTTAATGTTCAGCATAAAACAGTTGCCAATAAATAAACAAATCAGTGATTATTCGACCAAATAAAATTATACTAATTAGATTATATTTAAAATAATTAATGATATTACATTACTTGTTAGCTTTCATTGCATGTATTTAACATTTTGCATATGTATGCATACAAGGTCTCAAAAATAAGGATGCAAATTTTTTTTTCTTAAACCGTTTTTTTACGTGCCCCCTCTAAAGAGATGAGAATTGCTCAGGATTCCATAAACGGATATGTCAAAAAAGTTAATAGCGAGTGCTGTTCATCAGTGCGTTAGATGGGAAATTTTGATACATGCAATGGTATACGAATAACAAGATGGTAGATATGCATTCATTGTATGGAATAGGTGAGAACAGTTGAAAAACCTCTCAGCCAATTTATCAAGAATGGTTCCCATGCAGACATGTAGTAGGACGCCATTTGTCTGTGAATGTGCGTCAAAAATTTTATGATTATTTGTCATTCAGATGAATATAGCGTAGACCACTATCCGTGCGTATGCAAGCTGTGAAAAAAATGTTGGATGCCATGGAAACTAATCCTAATATCAGAACACGTGAGTCTCGATTTAGGTTGAAGCATGTTTTATACAGAGAGCCCGATACCACTTTCATCTCCAAAGGGTTCTGTTACTGCTTCACCAAGGAAATGCACAACATGTGAATTTCCCAGCTCATGCACTGATGACAGTTTCACTCGGGATGGTGTATTCAATAAACACAATGCAGATTTGTCAGCTGATAAAGAATCCTCGTAATGTACACCCTCGATGCAACGCAATAATTTCGCAGTAAATGTGTGGGCTGATTTGGTAGACGATTGTTTAGTAGGGACATACTTATAACATCCCATATGGCCTGTACGAAGTATCTGATATTTTGAAACAGGTTCTCCCAAAATTACTTGAAGGTGTTCCAGCCAACGTACGATTCAATATGCAGTTTCAACATGATGGGGCGCCTTCACATTATAAAGATATGTTCCTATAAATTTGAGCATACAATTTAGAAAACAATTGATTGAATGGAACAAGTTGCTTGGTCCCCACGCTCACTTGATTTAACGAGTGTTAATTTTTAACTTATGAATCTATCGTGGTGTTTGAATTGTAGGAATTCTCTTTCGCACTGAAACTGTTATCAAAGAAACTCCAGGTATGTTTCACCTTGTCCGGCACCCAATGCTTCATCGGTATCACATATCTATGGTAGAAACGTCGAACATTTTCTCTAACATTATGGAATGTATTGATATATTACACTATTTGTAATAATTATATCCAATTTATTAATCACTGTATGGGTGCTTCTGATTTGGTTCATTTTCTCCGTTTCTGTTTATCCTATACAATACTCATTCCTTTAGATGTCATATATCTCCTCTAAAAGTTTGTACCTACATTTTTGAAACATTCTGTATTTGATCTTATAGAATTGATTCCAATATTGAAATTTATTAATCTAATAAGAGTAATTTAAACAGAGTCAGGATTAAATTAAACATGCTATTATCAAATGTTTAAATGTGAAAAAGTGAGGAGAACCATACTAATTCAGGTTATATGAATTCTCATTTTTTTTAGATTTCATACATCTCTTCTAAAAGTTTCAATCTGTTTTTGATTTTTATAGAATTGATTCCCATATTGAAATTTATTAATCTAATAATGGTAATTTAAATGTAAAAAGTGATTAAATTAAAGTTATTATCAAATGCTTTGAACGTAAAAGAATAAGGAAAACTGTACTAATTTGGGTAATAAGGTCAAGACTTGTAAAATGATTAACAGCTTATTAAAGGAAGTAAAAAAATGTATTTTCAAAAATAAGTTAAGAATATTTTATTTATTAATGCTAGCATATTTATTTTCCAAAATAAATACATTTATAAAATTAAAATTTTTTTTAAAATTATTAACGTTAACTTTTATAATTTTGAGTTATAAATTACATTCTAAAAACAACAGTTTAAGAAAGAAATTTTCTCAAAATAACTTTTCAAGAAATAGTTAATCCTTATTTAAAAACATAACAAATGAGTTTTTTTTTACACATTATTATTTCTGCAAAAATTTAAAAAAACCCATTTTGTTTGCAAAAATATTTTGTTATTTACTTGATATTTTTAAAAAAATTTTGATAGCTGTGAAATTTATTCCTCATAAAAGTTTTTAAGAGTATAAACTAAAAGTAAATCTTTCTAACATTACACCTTAACTTTTAGATTCGTAAAACTTATACTACCCCTTTCTTAAAAACTCTAAATAAAAAAAAAAGAAGCAAATATCCGAGAAGCAGCCTTTTTACAATTTGGAGTACAAAGGATGCAATATTATCCAGGAAGGATTATTTAAAAGCATTTGGAAAGTCTGACAATGCACTTCTAAAACACTAAAGCATTTTGTATTATGAAAAAGAAACCTTGTTTCTTTCTTAAAAGGTTTTATGCATTTTTTATGGAGATTATAGATAACAAAAATCGAGATTGAGTTTAGGATTAAGCATCTCATAACTTAAAAGAAAAAAAAATAATTTTAAATAAGCTCGGAAAAATAAAATTCTGTTGTTTTTAAAATGAATGTTTTGATGCATTCTTATTATAGTTTCATAAAACATTTTTATTTCTAGCATCAGGTAACAAGGTAGAATAATTACTTTTAATCTTCTTTGAAACTGTATTTTTAAAATGTATAGAATTGATTTTATCCATAGAAGCTGGATACAAAAAATCTGACATTTACTTTTCTCAAACTGTATCAAAAGTTCAACTTAGAATAGAAATATATTTTCATGGAAAATATCTATTCGGTGTCGCATTATATTTTTATACGTTTTTCTGTCTTTGGCAAGACAGATAAAATAAAACTTTTGTGTGAGCTAAGGTAAAAACATGAAAAATCAATATTCCAGATTTATAATTTATTTTATTTGAATAAAGAATCAATAGAATAATAAATGAAATTAATAGACATATCTTTGCTCATTATTTAAAAAATATTTTAAAGGGAAAACAATTCATTAATTTTTAAGAAATCAATATTCTAAAGACAATTTAAATTCTTAAAAATCTGTGCTTTAATACATCATAAAAACAATTTTTTAAAAAACGTTCATAAAATATTTTGAATTAACAAGCATTCTTTAAAAATTTAGTTCATTACATTATTTTTTTTATAATATTCACAACAATTTTTAATATAATTATACATATATAATGAATACAGGTATTGTAATTGTATAGTTGTTATAACATATTTTGAATGATTCATAAATAAAGTGTATTCAAATTAAGAATTGCTTTTTAATTTATTTAAATATTTTAAACTTTTTACTTGTATATTTTTGTTTTATTTTCGATTTTGTTAAAAGTAAACTATTTTTGATTAAACTTAAACTTAATTTAACATTAAAAGATTTTTATTTGGGTATAAAACTAGCATCAGGGAACAAGGTAAAATAATTACTTTTAATCTTCTTTAAATCTGTATTTTTAAAAGTATAAAATTGATTTTATCCATAGAATGTTGATACAAAAATCTGACATCTACGTTTATCAAACAGTATCAAAAACTGAAAGCTTAATTTAAAAAATGTAATTCTAAGAAAAAAAAAAGAATTTATAAATTAAGTTTATATTAATAATTATGAATCAAATTTATATTCATAAATCTCTTTTATTAAGATATTGTGTATATTTGTTTAATTAGGTATAATATATACATATATTTCAAAATCTAATCTTCTACACGGCAGTCCATGTCAAAGCTACTATGTTAATCATAGCGATCAAAAAAAGGGTAAACAATTACAAAATCTTATTTTGGTAAAAAAAAAGCTATGAACAATATTTTCTATGTTGTGCATAATTTCTAGAAAATTATATTATTAAAAAAGAATTTCTCAATTAATTTACTTTTTGCATTATTTCACTTCACTTCACTTTCTTGAGTTATCAATCGAAAATCTTGATAAAATTCGGAATGAAAAACCTACAACTTACAAATAAATGAAATAAAATTAGCTTAATAAATCTATGACAAAATCTTGCTTATTGATGATACATAAAAAACAGTATCATTAAATACATTTACAGACGTCGATGATATTTATTGTTTGCAGAAAGAAATAGAACACAATTATTCCAAACTAAAGCAGAATTCACGAAATGAAACTACAGAAATAACTTTTAATCCTAAAAGAAAAATCAAAAACTATTTTCCTTCGTCACATTTAAGCCGATTTACAGCTAAATCAATGTATATTTGAAATAAGACAGAGAATGATATTCTACTAGATAGAATTAAGACGAACTTTTGACGTCTTTCATTTCACTTTCAACCTGGAACACAAAACAGTGAATGTGGAATTTATTCCTAGGTCCCTTTCACCAAAAAAAGAAGATCTGGAATTACAAGAACAACTAGATTCAATTCCATGGGGATCCAACAGAATTGGCTATGCTAATCTCTCTGCAACGAAAGAGCTACAACAGACTAGAGCGAGAAGATACAAAATTCTTTTTAGTTCGTGTAAGAGCCTTAATTCAATTTCAGGCTTTGTTTATATCTCTCAGACGCTTTTGAATGTAACGATTGATTCGTTGTTGTTCTTTTTTTTATTCCTTTCCAAAATGATCATTACACGCAAGAAACACGAAAGAATTACGGCTATAATGTATTTATAGTTTTGCAATCGCTAGAGAATAAATTCAAACCAGTTTTTTTTTTGCATGTAAAGTTACGTTAAATTTTGTAAGTATTTTCACGTAAAAAAAAAAAAAACTGGAGTAATAAAACTTTTTTTCTTTTCTTAACAACTGGGAATCTTGAAAATAAGATTTGTGTTTTTATGAATATATGTGTATATATTATTTTTTAATGTCAGGAATAATTTATGTCCTTCAATTTTTAAAAATATTTGTAACGGATAATGAATTTCATATATGCATAATGGACTGCTTTGAAACTGATAATGGACTACTGATTTATTGAACATAAGAGACTTTTAAAAACTAAATATTAAAATGAAAATTAAATATATTTACAGATTTATACTAGCAACTTAATATAGTTTTAATTATGAAAATTTTATTAATATAATTTTTTTTAGATCAATGTTTTTAAAATTAATAGTTCTTCATTTTAAATAATTAAAAAAAAAAAAATGTAAATAAATGCAATTTATTATAGTAACTAAGTGAAGTAATAAACAACATCACTATTTGAGATAATTGCTATTTGAGATAAACAAACCACATTCCTATTTGAGATAAACAAATAATCTATAAATCAAACCTTATAAAGAGACTGAAAAAAACAAAAAAAAAACAAAGAAAGAGTTCAAATATCTACACTTAATCTGTAATCCAAATCTCAACACAATTTCAAAATATGAAATAAATGCGATTTATGAAATTAAGTATTAATGAAATCTAACAACATAACATACTAAAAATACTATTATATTTACGTTTTTTTTATTTCTTAACAGTTAATTAATATTGTATATATTTTATAAATAGTTGGGATAATAAGACTTTTGAAATTATACACTGTGATTAATTCTTTTTTAGAAACATTATTATCGATTTTAATTAAAATAGAAGTGTAAATTAATAATAAAATATTATCATTTAATAATGATATTTTCTCTCGACATAAAAATTAAAAAAAAAAATTATTTTTCAAGGAGTTATGAAAATTCTAATAAACATTTTACTTAATTTTTTCCACAATCGGCAACAGAAAATGTCACAATAATGATTTCTTGTCTTGAAATAATTTTACTTATTACAATGATTAAAATGAGTATTAAAATAAATATGAAAATGTAGAAATCAAAAGTAATTTTTACTTCATTCTTTAAATTATATTTTCCAATAATTGCAGTTATAAAATGTACTTATCATCAGCAATAATTTGCTGATCATACAGTACATTTCTTGAAATAACTTTACTTATTACAATGGTTAAAATGAGTATTAAAAAAAGATGAAAATGAAGATATCAAAACAAATTTTCACTTCATTTTGTAAATTATATTTTCCAGTAATGCAGTTATAAAATGTACTGCATTATCAGAAATGATTTGCAACAAACAATGACGTTTATTATTTGATGACCGCCATCATCGCCTTAAATCACCACACCAAGCAAGATAATTTTATGTAATTGCTAATGACACTTGATGTTTGAGAATATTTACACATGATGAAAATTTTGTATCGCTCATGATACTTAAAACAGACGCATAACACAGACCCATAACACATAACACAGACACATCAGAATAACATAAACGACTAAACGCTCTTCACATTTGAATATTTTTAGTAAGGAACTCACATAATACTAAAAAAGGAAAGAACGAAACACAAAAAAGAAGTGATGGCTGTACGACTTGAATAGATCAAGAAAAACCTTCTGAATTCTGAGATTTTCTACGACATACAATAAATCCACGGAGCAAAATACCTAAAAAAGAAACACCCACACAACATTATCGTTCCTGCAACGACACTATATCGCCATCCACATGCATGTTGTTATGGCCCAGACATCTGTAACCATTAAAAGAAAAACGGCTTTATGGACCTCGCAAGACTTGTTTTCTTTTAATTTTATCATATGTCTCCCTTGAAAATACATTTACCGTTAGAGGTAGGAGGGGGTAACAGATCTGCCCGTTTGTGAAGATACCTTAATACAGCGCTTATTTCCGTAATTTATTTGTATCTTTCTTTTTATATATATTTCCTTCTTTGGTGCAGAAGAACAAGTAATGGGTTTGCAAAATAAATGGGCACATAAGAAAAAAAAAAGGTTCTTTTTTTGTTCGATGCTTCTTTTTTTCTTTCTTGTTTGATCTCAATTTTTCGGTAGTTGATGCCACAGTAGCGAGAGGAATGGGATGGCCATATAAAAAACCATCACTGCTGCACACTGGTCCTAGTTTTCCTGTCCTGGTATAATGAGAAGGGGGACTGGTTTCTTGTTAGCGTTACGACTTGACGCGACTTCTGAAATAGAAAGTCGTCATTTGACCTAGGGATCGAGAAGTCGCTATAAGAAGCTCAAATCGCATTAGAGTCATAAATCCGATGGAGCGTTGATTTGGCTTTGGCATTCTGGAATTGGGAATAAAGCATTCGTTTTGAATTGATAGAAGGAAATATTTTTTAAACATTTTCTTTAAGAATAATATAATTATAGCTTTCATAAGCATTAAACATGCTTATGAAAAGATTTTAAAACTATGATTGTGTAGGTGTAAAAGGAAATTGTAAAAAGTTGTGTTACATGTTAAAGTTATTGTATGTTGTGTATTGTAAAAGGAAAAGATTTAAAACTATGATTGTGTAGGTGTAAAAGGAAATTGTAAAACTTGTGTTATGTTAAAGCTATTGTATGCTGTGTATTGTAAAAGGAAAATATTTAAGGATTTGATTGTGTAGGTGTAAAAGGAACTTGTAAAAGTTGTGTTGCTTGTTAAAGTTATTATATACTGAGTATTGTAAAAGAAAAATATTTAAATATATGATTGTGTAGTAAATTGGACTTAAATTCAATAATATTAGTAAGACTGTTTAGATTAAATGTTCTTAATTTTGTAATACAAAGATTAAATATTCTAATTTCTGAATGTGCTAAATAAAAGTTTTCTTGTGAAATTTAATAATATATGATAACAATAATAAAAAACATTTTTAAAACAATTATTATTATTTATATATATTTAAATCATTATAAATAATTCATAAAAGGATTTGTTCAGTTTTAAAGCAAAACACAATAAATAAAATCTCTTGATAAATATGTAATAGAAGGAATATTGTAGCTGCCAATGTTCTTAAACCCCTGTTGTAATTAGCATATTGGCTTTAATAGATAATAAAACTTCCTATATTTATTAAATAGTATCCAAAATACATGGAAAAATGAAAAATGTATTTTCTTATAGGTAAAAGCTAATTTTAATTAAAAAAATATTCTAATGTGTAATTTAAAAATAATAAAACAATTATAAGTTTAATAAAAGTTTTTAAACTAAAACAATTGTAAATTTTACAGTAACAATTGTTTATTTAACATTATTACGAATATTTTAAAACAATTATAAATAGAATAATAATTTAACACTTATAAATAAACGCTATTTAAATTAAAAACATTTTTTATTTTAAGAACAAAAAATATTTAAAGGATATTAATGAACAATATTCTCTCGAGACAATTGACAAAAGTTTTATTTTTAAAAATTACATTTTATATTTTACTAAAAGAAAAATTTATAAAATAATATATATGAAGTGTTTATATTTATATTTCCCACAGAATAATATTAAAATAAACAATTTATGAAGTGAAATTGTTTTGTTGAACTCTGTCTTATTTATAAGGAATTAAAAAAAAAATGCTGAAAATTTGCTATTGTAAAAAAAAAAATCATTTGTAAAATTTATTGTCAAAAAATTATAAACACTTTGTTGTTGAATAGAGTTATATGGAATAAATAATCTATACAATTTATTATTTGATGTTTAATTTGAGTTTTATAATCTGAATATGTCTAATTAATCATTATAATTAGTCTAAATTAATCATTATAGAATCAAGGTGATGTTATTTTAATTTAATGAATAATATTTCGTATTTCGTGAGATGCGATTCATACATAATATTTTTATTAATTTTTATATGTTTTTATTTGTATGACTTGATATATTTATTTTAATTGACTTTTATCAACAAAAATTTACTAATATTTATGTACCTATTATCAATTAAAAGACAAAATTAATCATTATAGAATGCAAGATGATGTTATTGTAATTTAATGAAATAATTTTTTTGCAATATCATTTCGTATTGTGAGAGATGTGATTCATACATAATATTTGTATAGGTTTTTATTTGTAGGATTTACATATTTATTTTAATTGACTTTTATTCATGGAGATTTATTGATATTTATATACCTACTATCATTTAAAAACTATTGACTTTTTATTCATGAAGATTTACTGATATTTATGTACCTATTATCATTTACATTAACAAAAATCAAATAAATTGTTTAAAAAAATTATAATAAATTAACAAGAAAAATGTATAAGTAGACTCCTTAACAAAAACAAAATTCCAGTTAAATAATGAGAGATAAAATTAATGGTAAAACATTTAGTTCTTTTCTCCGAAAAAAAAGAAATCCATAATTACATATTTCAGCAATTTTAACTCATTAAATTATCTATAATGTAAAAAAGCACTGATAGCGAGCAACTTTTCAATATTTAATGTCAATATGAAGAAGGCCCCTCAAGATAAGCACATTTTTAACAAAGTATCTGCTTCAGACACGGTTGACGAGTATGTAATCTGAATTCGGCATCTGTTTTTGTCACCCAAAGTACCATTAAAGGACAATCAAGTCCCTCGTATGCGGATAGAAAGTCTTTTAAAAAAGCAAATACCTTACTACCTTATTTAAGAGCCACCCTGTCCTTAAATAGCGTGTAATTTAAAGAAGCCATCATTTAAATGGGTAAATAAACATTTAGTCAAAAAATATTTCCTAAACTCGTTTTCTCAAGATTTCGTCGTTAAGACTTATTTCATTCGAGCAGGAAAACTAAGATTTATTTATTTTTATTTTATTATTTATTTATTATTTTTTTTACAACTTCTCTCGGTCGTCGATGAACGAGCATTATAAAAGTTTACGATCCTCATTTGTAATTTATATCGATGAAGATTACCTTTAAGGCACAATCGAAAGAAAAATACGATTTATTTGGGTGTCGAATAGATGGACTTTATTCCAGCTAAATTGATCAGATCAAAAAAATTTATTGCTCTGAAAAAATTGGTGTTTATTTAAATCTTAAATAAATAAAAGAACTAAAGTTAATATATTTTTAGATGTCTTCCACTGATGGGCATTAAGTGTAGTAAATGTTGTATAATATTTATTTTTTACTTCCTATTTTTGAGTTCAAAGGAAGTAAATTTGATGTGAAAATGTTATTGTTTCGTACATATAATAATAAAAAGTATGATTGATTACGTGCAGTTATTTTGTGAGAAAGGTTTAGTTTTAAGTGTGCTTTTATAATTTCTTATTAGTTTTGTTGTTTTGACAGAGAGTTTGAAGATAACTGTGTTGCTCTTTTTTAATGGATTAGGAGAATGAATTATACTAAAAAAAAATATGTTTTTTCGACGACTGCAATACATTAAATTTGCGAGACAAGAGCAGTAAAATTTTAATAATTGCATTTAATTGTTATTTACAGAAATTCTATGGCTTTCCACTGAATAATTTATTAATTACGTACACTAACAATTGGATAGTATAAGAAAAAAATGTAATAAAATTTATCAATGTAAATATTAAAATTTTTTAAGACTTATTATTATTATTTAGAATTCTTAGAGATTTACGGAGGTAATCATAAAAGGAAAATAAAAGGAAGTTATAAAAAGGAAATTGTATGTTTATAAATATATGAAAGAAATATTTAAAACAATCAAAATGTTGGATCTAACTATCTAAATGCAATTAAAAAATTTAATAACTAGCATTAATTAAAATAAAAACAGAACTGTGTTTGCCAATAAGGCCTTTTATTGGTTAAGAAAATTGCTTACATCACAGTTTATTTGCAGAAAACTAAATTCTTGTTATATAAAACCCTTATTAGAGCTATTTTGGTCTATGGCCCTGAAACATGGACTTTGGCAAGATCCTTTTTGGGTATATTTGAGAGGAAAAATTTTAAGGACTATTCTTGGAAGTGTGAAGGAAAGTGATTGTTGGAGAAGACGGTACAACGCAGAAATTTATAAATGCTATAAAGACTCGGATATTATAAAATTTATTAAGGTCAATAGATTAAATTGGGCTGCTCCCTGTAAGCCCTGTAAAAGGCTCGTTCTAGTAAAGCCATAGGGACAAAGAGGAAGTGGATGACCCAAGTTGCGATGGATAGACGCAGTTGAGAAGGATTTTGCTGTACTAAAATTTAGAATTGGAATGACCATTTGTCACCCAGAGGAATGCATGGAAATCTCTTCAAGGAAAGCATTGGCCCACTCTGGGCTGTAGTGCTATTGATGATGAATTAAAACTATTTTTCTAATAAAAATTTCTTTTAATTTAAAATTAATGATTTTTAAATTTGTGATTAAGGAACTTTTGGTTTTCTTGTATTTAATTAATATTATTCGAAAGTTAAATAACACAACCAATTCTCTTACAAACAATCATATTTTGTACAGAGGCAAATTCTAAGAAATTATTTTTTATTATTTCATATAAACAAAACTACTTACAAAAAAATACTTAAGAGAAGCTATTTAATAATTTTTATTACCCTATGTAACAAAAAGAAGTAAAAAAACCCAATATTAATTTATTCTCCAATGCATATTTTCCTTTAAAAATAAAAAAAAAAAGAAAATGTGCACAAAAGAAGCAAACAAAACCTCTCGGTGCACACAGTATGACGCAATAATCGATGGAAAAGATGCCCCCTTCTTCGTAGCCGAAAGTTTGCAAATTAACTGAATTTCTTCTCAGTTTAACACTCCCAGATTTCTCAAGCAGCAGTCTTTTGAAAAGAGCCCCCGGGCAATATTGTTCGGTCTTCTGACTGTCAAACGTAGAATGACAATCGGCTTTATTAAAATGTCAGTCTCACCTGATACCCGTCTGTTATTGCTCTTGTTGCATGTTGAGGGGGATGCCTCCTTCCCATCCCCCCTCTCCACTGGGGCGGACTAAATAAGGCACAATAAAGGAAGAAAAGAAGCTGGAAGAAGACTTTCTTTCGTGTGGCTGCCATGAGTAAAAAGGGTGCTGATGACTATGAAGGGGTCTTGTAGTTTTAGATGACCGATATTCGTTACATGGGTTGCGAATACAGGGGTATATTTGAATATATTTCAATACATGGATTGTAATGTAAAAAGAAAAAAAATCAAGATTCTTATAATAAATAAACTGCTTTTTATTTATTTAGAATTAATAATACCGTAACTTCCTGCCTAAAATCCGTGGTCCATACGTTAAAAAACTTTAGGATGCAATGATTTTCTCCTCCACCTAGAAACAATTGACAAAAATTCATTCCTGAACAAATATTTTAACGTGTGTTTCGAATAAACACGAGTTAAAAAATTTGTATTGAATAGAATATTGTATGGAATTTGCAATATTTAAATTTGAATTTGTATTATATTTTATGCAAGCATTGCCCAACCTTATTAAAATACATTATATATTTTGTACAATTTACTCTTGTAATTATAATTCTACAATCTTCATTTATAACAGATAAAACGTCAACGTAATAAATTAATTCGTTTAAAAATATAATAAAGGAACTTGCGTTAATTGAGATGAAATAAATTACCATAATTTTATCATAAGAGGCAGCATGTTATACGTCAATAAACCAGGGAAGAATTAAAAACTAATTAAAAGCAATAGTATAAATGTTGAATCAAAAAAGAAATATTCAGATAAACATCTTGTTTAATTACTATTACCGTCGTTTATCAAATTCATGAAAATAAAATAATGGTTTCTTTATATAAAATAGCTAAATAATATTTTGAATTTTATTTTACAGATTTTATTCATAGTATACAAGCTACTATGAAATAAAGGCAAAATAAGTTAGTAGAATTTTGCACTAAATACTTAAACACTTTTTTATTAAATGCAAAAAGAGTGGTCTCATTTTATGCTACATATTTTAAAATAACATTTCATGGGGATAGTCATTAGTTATCCAGTATGTTTTGTAATTTTTGATTTTTTATAAAGTGTGTCTACAAAATGAAAAATTATATTTTCTAAAAAACTTTTTAGAGTACGCTATAACTAACTTTTTATAAATAAAAAAAAAAAAATTAGGTTATTCTTGTAAATTTTAGTATAGTAAATTAACGAGTAACAATTTAAAAACTAAAAATTTCGGATGAATTATTTTCTGAGAAAATTTGAAATATGATTTCTTTTTCCTAAATGAATCAGACATTTTTTTTCATTTTGGACTTTTTTTTTAATTCTGATACTAAGCAATACTTTGATGTAAAATATATGAACTCCAAAACATTAAGAAAATGGAAAAAATTAAGTTATATAAAAAGAAATACATATATTTATGGGGGAAAAAAGATAAATTTTCTCTTCAGATACAAAAATGCAAATTAATGCCGATTTTTAAAAATAAAACACCAAAATGATGATCCGGGATAAAATTTTAGACGTATTAAGAATAAAATCCACGATTAAAAATAATTTAATTTTTTTAATTAAAAAAAGTAATCATATATATTATCGACAAAGTTTAATTACTTATTTCTAAATTAAAAATTTTCAGAAATAAGAAATAAATAAATAAATAAAATAAAAATTCAATTCTTTTTTTTTCACAGAAGACACTGAAAACAAATTTAATAAGGTGTAAAAATGATAATGTTAATGAGAGAAGTTTCTTTTTCTAAAATCTAAAACTACTGTTTTAATTCCGCATAAAAAGAAATCTAACTTTTTTTTAAATAAAAGAAGGATTGAATGCTTTCAATTTTATGTATAAAAAATTGCCCGAATTTGCTACTATCATCATTCTTTTTAAGATAATAGATTAAACGTTTTTTGTCTTCTAAGAATAAATAAAGCAGAAACAACTATTTAAAATAAATGTCCGGGATTAAAGTCTGAATTAAATAGGAGTGGTACAACGATAAGAATGCATAGAAACAATGCTATCTGAGATTTTTTAAAAACTATAATGTTCTGAATAGCTTTTCAACTGCATCGTGTAAAGATTCATATATATCTGAGCAATTTTTTCCTCTTCTTCACAAAGATTGTTCTTTTTTTTTTTTTTTTTTTTAAAAAAAAAAAGAAGAAGTAGAAGTAGAAGTAAATTATCTTTTTATTTTGAGATTGTTGCAGCCATTTTCGCGAGATTAATCTTTTGTTATCGTTTGGAATAATAAGTGAGATAAAAGAGTGATCCGCTTTTATTCTGCGACAAAATTTGCATAATTACTTTAATTTAAGGGAAAAGAAAATTCGTTTTGTTTAAGAAGAAGAAGAAGACAAAAAAAAAAAAAAGTAACAAAGTAAGTCTCCGTGTTGTTCTTACTCATATTTTTGAGCTTTAATTACGGTTGTAGTTAAGAAGATGAAATATTCCAAATTTATTTAAACCTCTTTCTCTCTCTGTCTGTCACATCTTTGGAAGAAGAAATTAAAAAAATAATGATATTCTGATGAGTTATAGAAATAAAAAAAATTTTATAAATAGTTTTCAGATGTTGTATGAATAAATAATCAAGTTCAGTTTGAATAGTCTTTATGGAAGAATGATAATTTTTTTCCCTAAAAAATTACTGGTATCTTCAATTCGTCTTGGTTACATGATAAACTTTGAGGCTTATGAGGCTTTGAGTTATATGAATTATAACTCAGTAATTTGTCTTGCTTATCATTATCTTTAAATAAAATTAGACTATTTAAAATGACGTTAATATACCAACTGCAATTTTTTTGTATTTGTAAAATTGAATCTCATACATTATTCAATGAATAAATAATCTCAGATAGGATTTATGTAAATCAAGATAATGGAGAATTAAAAAAGATCCAATAATTTATAAAGTAGTTTCATTTAAAATTTCTGTTAAAAAACTCTTATAACAATATCGTTAAAAGTAGTTACGCCAATGCTTAGCATGACCTTGTTAGAATGTAGTTACGTAGATTTTTAAATTTTTATACTAAGTTTCTAAGTCTTAAAAACTTTATTTAAAAAATTAAGATTACTCTTTCACAACAAACATATAATATGTGTTCCAGTGTACAAAGTAAGTCTTCGTGTTGTTCTTACTCATATTTTTGAGCTTTAATTACGGTTGTAGTTAAGAAGATGAAATATTCCAAATTTATTTAAACCTCTTTCTCTCTCTCTCTGTCACATCTTTGGGTGTTATAAGGAATGAAGAAATAAAAAAATATTTATAGTTCTGTTATAATATAATATAGTTCTGTAGATTTTTATACTAAATTTCTAGGTTTTTAAAGCTTTATTTGAAAAATTAAGATTGCTCTTTCACCACAAACATATAATATATGTTCCAGTGTATAAAAATAAAAATAGCTACCAGGAGTTAAAAAAGATGTATTTATAAGTTAAAAAAAGGTATCCATACAATTGTAACTTCAAGGTACTGAAAAGTACGTTGAATTTACAAGGTTTATGTATTTTTTCTAATTTTAATTTGAAAAACCTCAAATTAAGTTATGGAAGAAATTAAAAAAAGTTTACCTTAATAACACTTTACTTAGTATTGCTGTCAATTGTTCCAACGCAGCTCGCAATACAGAGACAGTTAATCTTTATGCCATAAGCAAGTTCTGCACACCACTGTTACTCATTTAGCCCTACTCAGGGGGCACTGGTAGCTTACGGACACAACTACCTCCCCAACGCTCTACGATCATATTAGACTGGGATCTACGGTTTTAAAGTGGATTCCGAGCCATTACAAACATGGCACAGCCGGGACTCGAACCCGAAACTTGTGATACCGATCGCTAGTCACTCGATCATCAGGTCCCTGTACTGCTATTAATATATAATTGTAAATTATCTAATTTAAGTGACCAGTGAATATTGAATATTTAAACATTCTTTTTACATTAAGAGATCTTAAATTTATTTTCCAGAAATATTTGATAAGAATAATGGCTTGATTATTAAACGTCGTAATTAATTAAACAATTTCCTAAATTACAATAACCAGAAAACACGGTGAAAAGTGTTTAGTTACAAAAAAAACTTTGAATAAAGCTGCATTATATAGACATTGGAAAAAAAAAGGAAAATTTTATTTTTTTCTACTTGTTCGTTTGTGTTTTTAAAAGCTAAAGATAAAAGCTATGATTTAACTAAATGTATACTAGTACATATTTCACATTTGAGAGACATGAGTTGAAGAAAGAATTAGATTTGTTAATGTTAGAATTTGTTAACCTGTTAATAGATTCCTTAATGTTTTGTAATTTTCATTCATATTTTAAAATATGTGTCTGAGAATTTTTTTACACTTGTGCCCCATCTTTTTTTTCTATTTCATTTATAAAGACTTACAAAGAAAAGCAAGAACTTAATTGTAAATGAATTTTTATTTATTTTTAACAGAATTCCTATGTCATTATATAAATAAAATTTTAAAAATAATCTCTTTTAAAATCTGTATTAATTTTTTAAAGTTTTGCATACAAATCTTAATTGTAAATGATTTCCTATTTATTTTTAATAGGATTTCTATGCCATTTAAAAAAAATAAATGTTTAAAAATAATATCTTTTAAATAAGTATTAATTTTTTTTAAAAATTTTAAATACAAACCTTGAAAAAGAATCCACTTTAAATTTCATAATATTTTAGTTAATTAAATTTATTAATTTTTATAGTTTAAGCAGTTTATTCAATACTACCAGAATATTAATGTAAATTTAGTTATGCAAGTTATTTTTACATATATTAAAAAACTTTTAGAAATGTATATAAAAAGAGCTGTTCCTATTTAGGCTATTTCAAAACAGACACGAGTTTACTCTAAAAAGTTAAATTTTCTGATTTAACTTTTTCCTCTGCATTTTTCTGGTAACTTTTTTTTTTAATTAGTTTATTCAATATTCAGAATATAAATATAAATTTAGTTATGTAAGTTATTTTTACACATATCGAACATATGTTTACAATTTTTAATATATATATATATATATATATATATATAAACAATTGTTCATATTTAGGATACTTCAAATCAGACACGAGCTTACTCTAAAAAGTTCAATTTCCTGATTTCACTTTTTCCTCTGCATTTTTCTGGTAACTTTTTATTTTTTTAATTAGTTTATTCAATATTATCAGCATATAAATGTAAATTTAATTATGTCAGTTATTTTACAAATATATTAAAGATATATGTTTGAAACCTTTAATATATGTATATAAAAAGAACTGTTCATATTTAGGCTATTTCAAAACAGACACGAGCTTTACTTAAAAAGTTCAATTTCCTGATTTAACTTTTCCCTCTGCATTTTTCTGGTAGCTTTTTATTTTTAATTAGTTTATTCAATATTATCAGCATATAAATGTAAATTTAATTATGTCAGTTATTTTACAAATATATTAAAGATATATATTTGAAACCTTTAATATATGTATATAAAAAGAACTGTTCATATTTAGGCTATTTCAAAACAGACACCAGCTTACTCTAAAAAGTTCAATTTCCTAATTCAACTTTTCCCTCTGCATTTTTCTGGTAGCTTTTTTATTTTTTTAATTAGTTTATTCAATATTATCAGCATAAAAATGTAAATTTAATTATGTCAGTTATTTTACAAATATATTAAAGATATATGTTTGAAACCTTTAATATATGTTTAAAAAGAACTGTTCATATTTAGGCTATTTCAGCTTACTCTAAAAAGTTCAATTTCCTAATTCAACTTTTCCCTCTGAATTTTTTCTGGTAGCTTTTTTATTTTTTAATTAGTTTATTCAATATTATCAGCATATAAATGTAAATTTAATTATGTCAGTTATTTTACAAATATATTAAAGATATATGTTTGAAACCTTAATAAAAAGAACTGTTCATATTTAGGCTATTTCAAAACAGACACCAGCTTACTCTAAAAAGTTCAATTTCCTGATTTAACTTTTTCCTCTGCATTTTTCTGGTAGCTTTTTATTTTTTTAATTAGTTTATTCAATATTATCAGCATATAAATGTAAATTTAATTATGTCAGTTATTTTACAAATATATTAAAGATATATGTTTGAAACCTTTAATATATGTATATAAAAAGAACTGTTCATATTTAGGCTATTTCAAAACAGACACCAGCTTACTCTAAAAAGTTCAATTTCCTGATTCAACTTTTCCCTCTGCATTTTCTGGTAGCTTTCCATTAGAAGAAATCCAACACCCTAAGAAGGTAGAGGGAAATACATGGCCTTGTGCGCTCTTAATTTCCCTCTCAAAATCCCTACCTGTCTCCCTAGAGATGCTGAACATCTAGAACCGAATTCGAACAGACGTGGCAAAAAATATATTCAGACGTAGCTTAAAGTAGCAGCATTAATTTTTCCATCTCCCCTTTCCCTATGAATGAAAAATTTAAGCTACAAATCGATTGGAATTCTTCAGCCTTTCAGGAAAAAGAATCCAACAAAATATCTACTTAAAATGACTGCATCGTCTTACATGTTTCTTGTTAAGCATGATTTACGAATGTAGTATTAAATTACAATTTTTAATACGTAAAGTTTAAAAATTAACTTTATATTATTTTTTTAAAGTATTACTTAATGTTTTTTTTTATTATTTTGGGTTTAAATATTTTTTATTGAATTTGATTGATTAATACTAAGAAAATAATATTTTAATAATATATTTCATAGCAATAAAAAGTTTTGAATTAAATTTTAAATTTTACATAAAATAAAAGATACAACATGTATATCTTTTCACAGACAGAAATTATGTCCATGTACATGTATTATCGTACATGTAAATTAATACATTTCTGTACATGTACAGAAATTATCGTACATGTATATCTTTTCACTGACAGAAATTATGTAAATGAAAGAAATTCATATTATCAAATGTGCATTTCAGTTTACTATCATCAATTAGGATGTAAGATTTTTACATGTTTTATAAAAAAAACTATGAAAGTGTTAAAAATTAATATTAAAAAATAAAAGTCCTTTATCTTCAATGTAACGATACTAAATAAGTAACAGTTTTGAGAAGTGTAATTTCATTTATAAAAACAAACTATATTTCATAAAAGCATATTTTTGATCAAAAAGATATTGAAAATTATTTACTATTTATGTTTTTTCCTAGTAAAAAATAGAAGATTTTCAATGTGGAATAATTGTTTTCATGTTATCGGAATATGTCATTAGAAGTAGCTCACTAAAAATTACGCCTTTTGTAACCTTGCTTCCTCCAATGCATCGTAAGAGCGCCCTCAGACGTCGAGGAGAAATGGTCATAGGCCACGAGACTTTCACCGGAAAGGAAATATAGCATAACAAACGTTTCTGCCGAGAAACGTTTAATTTGTAATCTCATCCCGATAAGGAATATATTTAAATCACCCTTGCGTATAGTTGACCTACAAACTCTCACCCGCAGAAGAAGTGTATTTCGCGCATCCACTGCGTACTTCAGTATCTTTATTTTCGGTTTATTCGAAGAATCCTTCCGGAAATCTATAATTATTTTTCTTAAATGTTTAAATATTGTAAGTGTGTGGTATTTGTGCGTAAAAATAAAGCTGTCAGTTCTCAAACCTGTGTCTCAAGTATCAATTCCACCACACCCAGTTACAATCCAGAGTTGCTCCAACCCATAACACTACACCCATTGGCAAACATACATAAAATTCTTAAAATACGTGTTCCTAAAAAAACTAGTCTTATGGCACAAAAATACACAAAAATTGTTAAACCTTCCATGCTTGTATGGATATCATGGATATATTTAAGATTTGTTTAGATTGATTTGGAATAAATTTTTATTTTTGTCCTTTTTAAGAATACCAGAAAATACTGAAAATCAATAAGAAAAACAAAAAATTACCAAAATAGGAATAAAATCTAATATTTTTGACTGATCAATATACATTATTGTAAGATGCGGAAAAAAATAAGTATGGAAGTCATAGAGATATCTAAAAATGATGCTTGGTTACAATGGTTAGTTTTTTGAAAAGAAAAACATTCTTATAACAGGAAAAAATAAAATGTAAGTAAAATAAATATTTGAATTATATATAAAACATTTTGTTTTATATCCTGAATAATATTTACATTATATGAATTGGGAATGGTAAAACCAAATTGTTATATTTACTTTAAAATCTTAAAAATAAATTACCATTTGAGCTGCACTATAAGTAAAAAATTAATATAAATCAAGTTAGCAGTAATCATGACTGTAAAGTTTGTAAATTAAAAATAAATTCTACAATACAAAAATTTATCAAATCAAAATAATGTACATTATTTAGATGTTAATTCAATAACTAATACAAAAATTATTTTTCGTTTATCAATTCAATGTGTTTTTGCAACTTGGAACCACCAAATCTAGATTTTTGCTATAAATAAAAAAATTACTATTTGAGCTGCACTATACGTAAAAATTAATATAAATCAAATTAGCAATAATCAGGGTTTTTGGTAGAGCATGTAAATTGAAAAAAATTGTATAATAAAAGTTTACCAAAATCAAAATCATCTACATTATTTAGATGTTAATTTAGTAATGAATACAATAATGTTCATAAATAAGAAATAAAAAGTTTATTTTTCTATAATCATTTCAATGTGTTTTTGCAACTTCGAACAACCAAATCTGGATTTACTTTAAATATTTAAAAATAAAAATTACCATTTGAGTTACACTATACGTAAAGTTATTATAAATCAAAATATACATTATTTAGATGCTAATTCAGTAATGAATAACAAGATATTTATAACAAATAAAAGTTTATTTTTCGTCAATCATTTCAATGCGTTTTTGCAACTTCAAACCTCCAAATCTAACTATAATCATGACTGTAAAAAGTATGTAAATTTAATAAATAAACTCTACAATAAAAAGCTTATCAAATCAAAATCATGTATATTTAGATGTTAATTCAATAACGAACACCAAGATATTTCTAAAGAAACAAATGTTTATTTTTCGTCAATCATTTCAATGCGTTTTTGCAACTTCAAACCTCCAAAATCTAACTAGTACAGTATGTAAATTCAATAAATAAAACTCTACAATAAAAGCTTATCAAATCAAAATCATGTATACTTAGATGTTAATTCAATAACGAATACCAAGATATTTCTTAAGAAATAAATGTTTATTTTCGTCAATCATTTCAATGTGTTTTTGCAACTTCAAACCTCCAAATCTAACTATAATCATGACTGTAAAGTATGTAAATTTAATAAATAAACTCTACACTAAAAGCTTATCAAATCAAAATCATGTATATTTAGATGTTAATTCAATAACGAATACCAAGATATTTCTAAAGAAATAAATGTTTATTTTTCGTCAATCATTTCAATGTGTTTTTGCAACTTCAAACCTCCAAATCTAACTATAATCATGACTGTAAAGTATGTAAATTTAATAAATACAATAAAAAAGCTTATCAAATCAAAATCATGTATATTTAGATGTTAATTCAATAACGAATACCAAGATATTTCTAAAGAAATAAAAGTTTATGTTTTCGTCAATCATTTCAATGTGTTTTGCAACTTCAAACCACCCAATCTGGATTTGCTTTAAATATTTAAAAGAAAAAAAAATTACCATTGGAAAATTATCATTGAAATTATCATACGTAAAATTAATACAAATCAAGTTAGTAGTAATCCTGACTGTAAAGATATGTAAATTAAAAATAAAAATTCTACATTAAAAAGCTTATCAAATCAAAATGTACATAAATAGCTGTTAATTCAATAACGAATACCAACACATTTTATAACATATTATAACATTGCAACTTCGAACACACCAAATCTGGAAATAAAAACATCATGCTCTGCTAAAACTTGACGAAAACTACAAGAAATATGGAAGGGAAGAAAAAAAATTCTCGTCTGCTCATTGTTCTTCGATGTCACGTACGCCACCCCCATGCGTTCGATATCTCGATCTGATTCAGTTCAGATTCAAGACTGCCCACGTGGGGTTTTTGAATTACATGAAGCCCCGTCAGTTGTTAGGCAACTAATACACTCACTTCGTTGAACATTCAGACATTTCTTTCTATTTTCTCATTTCTTCTCTACCCTTGCCCACCCCCTTTTCATTTCTGTTTTGACTGACCCTTCTTTTTTAAAAAGAAAAATGTTCATTCCACACCCGAGTTTTTCTTTTTTTCGTCAAACAAACTAATACGTGACGGGATTTGTAAACCAGTAGAAGATACATATGAGATTAAATAAAAAGAAATAAAATTGCAGCAGGTTGAAGTCAGTGCCGGGCCGTGTTATACTGCGTGGTGATATTATTATCGTGGTGGATTGAATTTGGTGTCGGGTTGGACGTGGAGAATATTTATTGGGGGAGAGAAAGTGAAATCAAATTTATGTTTGTGAGTTCTCCTGTGAAGAAATAGTTTCTTATTAGGGATGACATGAAACTCCATGATATGGAAATAATGCATCCATGAAACTTTTTATTTTCTGAAGAAAGGAATAATTCACTTTATGGAATGTGTATTAATTTTCTTTTAAAGTACTGGGGGAAAATTGAATTATCCTGTTTGTATTTCCAAACATTGCATAGATTACTGTAAATAACTCAGTATTTTTATAAAGTGGATTAGTGACAACAGATTTCACCACCTACAAAGAATGACTGAAATTAAATGTATATCAGTCTGTGATTTAATGTATATATGTAATGCATGGGGACTGACGGCCGATTGGCCAGCTTTCTGGCACACTCGGTGCCATAGGTCTGGGGACACGAATCCCGGTGGGGACATGGATGTTTGTAATGGTTTCGAATCCCACCTTAAACTGTAGGTCTCGGTCGAATATGATTGTTGGAAATAGGTTTGACAAACATAAAGTTAAAACATTCAGTTAAAATATTTATATATTTTATTACAATAAACCTTATTAAATACTATACATTTATTAACTAGAAAATTTATTACAATAATAAGTTAAATGAATTATAATACTATTCTCATAGAGTGTCCTTTGATAAAATTGATTGTACCGATTTAAGATTGCTATTGCAATAAACGAATTGCTTGAATAATTATTTTCTTAAAAATGGATAACATTAAAATTTCATATTAAAGAGAATTTCTTTGGATTTCTGGAAATAAAAACATCATATCTGGAAACCGAACCAGACCACCAAATCTGGAAATAAAAACATAACGCTCTGCAAAAACTTGACGAAAACTACAAGAAATATGGAAGGGCAAAAAATTCTCGTCTGCTCATTGTTCTTTGATGTCACGTACTCGACCCCCATGCGTTCGATCTGATTCAGTTCAGATTCGAGACTGTGCCCACGTGGGGTTTTGAATTACATGAAGCCCCGTCAGTTGTTAGGTAACTAATACACTCACTTCGTTGAACATTCAGACATTTATTCTTTTTTTTCTTTATTTCTCTACCCCTTGCCCACCCCTTTTCATTTCTGTTTTGACTGACCCCTTCTTTTTTAAAAAAGAAAAGAAAAAAAATGTTCATTCCACACCCGAGTTTTTCTTTTTTTCGTCAAACAAACTGATACGTGACGGATTTGTAACCGAGTAGTAGATACATATGAGATTAAATAAAAAAAAAAAAAAATTGCAGCAAGTTGAAGTCAGTGCCGGGCTGTATACTACGTGGTGATATTATTATCGTGGTGGATTGAATTTGGTGTCGGGTTGGACGTGGAGAATATTTATTGAAGGAGAAAGGGAAATCAAATTTATGTTTGTGAGTTCTCCAGTGAAGAAATAGTTTCTTATTGAGATGACATGAAACTCCATGATATGGAAGTAATGCATCCGTAAGACTTTTTTTTTTTTTACTGAAGAAAGACGCAATTCACTTTTATGGAATGTGTATTAATTTACTTTTAAGGCGCTGAGGAAAATTGAATTATCCTGTTTGCATTTCCAAACATTATATAGATTACTTTAAATAAATCAATTTTTTTTACAAAGTGGGTTAGTGACAAGATTTCACCACCTATGAAGAATTATTTAAAATTAAATGTACTACTGTGTCCAAAAAAGTAAGACCTGTTTTCAATTTAAATTTCCCGGCATATTGTATTTCCATTTTTTTCTTTTTAGGTTGTTGGTACTGCCTTTGACATCTGCGTGAAATTTTACGTCAAAAATATTCATTAGCGCTTGAGTTACTCTTCCTTTTGTGAGATGCTAAAACTGATTCCGGCGATTTTTGAAATGTCTCCTTCAATCGACTCAAAAACGGGTGTCCCCAGAGAAGTCTTTTGAGCCAAGCATGATGCTAAATTAGGTGAATATGGTGGTTGTGAAACGATATAGGTTTCCAATTTTTAAGGAAAAGTCTCAAAGAATCAAACGCATGCGTGAGCCATTGGTGCATTCAGTGTTTTCGGTACCAATCAAGATTTTTGCCGCGTTTGAGGCCCAAAACATCTTTTAAAAATGAAATTTTGAAATTCCAACATCATCAGCAAGGTCTCTAATTATAAATCGACGGTTTCCAAGCATTAAATTTTTAATTTTTGGACGTGAGCTTCGTCGGTTGAAGTTGGTGGTTGACCAGAGGGCTCTCTGCTCCTCGCTCCCCGCCTTCTTTGAACTGTTTATACCCCCAGAGCATTTCTCTCTTTCCGATATAGTTTTGCTCATCGAATAGCCTTCTCGAGCGACATTCTCCTATACGTTTCCGGAAATAAAAATTGAACGCAAGTTCTAGCT